>VIIQ02000120.1:0-282009 GCA_007449985.2 Desmodesmus armatus
CCCCCCGTCCTCCTGAACTCACCGCTGCATCAATCTGAATCCCCAGCAGCTCCGCCGCCCCGTGAACGTAGCTTGTGACCTCAATGCGGCTGACCACCCCACTTGTCACACTCATGGTGTCACCACCAATGGGGTAGCCCACCACCGTCACACCCTCCTGCATGCACAAAAAACACACACTTGATTGCATTGAACTCGAAAAAGTGCATGGCATGCAACACATCTTATACCGCAGGCAGGTGTGAATGGTTTGCATGTGTGTTGGCAAATGCTCCCCCTCCCCAATGGGACTGAGGTCAGCCCTTATCAAGGTGTGCCACAACAACGACAGGGTGGGAGGGACTATACTTTGTCCGCACCTGCAGCTGAAGCAGGCCTCCACCAACACCACCGGCTCCACTTGCCCTTCGCCCCCCCCCCCCCCCCACCTTTTCTTCACCTACCCCGCTCCTTCACCGACCCCTGTGGGCCCCGCAAGCCCCCCCCCCCACACACACAAACACTGAACACACCTGCAGCTGTGGCAGGCCTCCAAACACCACCGCTCCACGCCCTGCCAGAAGGCATCGTCCTCAACCGTCAACATGGCTGCAGACCAACGAACATACACAGCAGCAGCAGCAGCAGCAGCAGCAGCAGCAGCGACGTGAGCAGCTTGGACCAGCTGGCACACAGCAGCAGCAACCACTGGCCAGCAAACGCAGGGTATCAGCAACGCGATAGCTGCATACGGGCTTGCGCAGAAAAACCTTGATCAGTCAAGACAGGCCCGTAGATGAACTTGAAGCAGTGTAACACTTTCTCACTCACCGATGTCACACTCTGTCCCCACCGCCAGCACTGACGCCACATACTCTTGTCACTGCCACGCCGCTTCACCTTCACCTGAGCAGCCGGAAAGGTGTGGGGGGGGGGGGTGGAGGGTAAGGGGAATGGGCGAACAACCCCAACCAGACAGCAACATCAGTGAAGTATGATGCCCCTTGATTCAAGTTGATCGGGGTTGTGCTGGCCCTCACCCTCCTTCTCCCCGAAACCCCCCTCCGCTCTCTGTATGGCTGCCTCCCACACCCCTTTCCTTCCCCCATCGGTAGGAGTCACCTGTGTGTGGTGGTCCACGCAGTGTGCGTTGGTGAGGATGCGGCGCCCTGTTATCATGAAGCCGCTGCTGCTGCTGCTGTACTGCCGCTTGCGCTGCCACGGCAGGCTGAAGTTGGGCTCAGTGTGTATGCAGAACACCTGCGGGGGGGGGGGGGGGGGTAAAGTGGCGCGGATCAGGCAATCGTACCCATTTACAGGATGCTTGAGCTGTCTCAGTACAAGAGAGGCTGAAGTTGGGCTCAGTGTGTGTGCAAAACACCTGCAGGTACGAGGCGCAGGGAGGGGGGAGGAGGGGGAGCAAGGGAAGTTCAACAATCAGGCAACATAACCCGTTTACCTATATGCTAGGACAGGACCAGTACAAGGCAGGCTGAAGTTGGGCTGGGTGTATGCAGAACACCTTGGGGGGGGGGGGTAAGGGGGGCAGGTGGCATGGGTCGGCGATCAACACTGTTTGCTTGTAAGCTTGAGCTGACACTGTGGGCTCCTGTTGCACAAAAACAGCAGCCTGTTGCCCTACACCCCAAGTCTCATACTGAGATGCTGCCTCCCATTTGCTGTTGCTGACAAAATATGTAGTGCACCCCCCCCCCCCCCCCGCCCTGCACACAAAACACCTGACGGCGTCACACACAATGTAGCTGAGACATACTGACACCAGGGGGGGGGGGGGGGCAAGGGGGCCTGACATCAACACCCGCAACACGTCACCCCCACACTGCTTTGTCAGTTTGGCACATTGCAAGGTGTCAGAACTGACAAAGCAGGTGTGGGGGTGACGTGTTGCGGGTGTTGATGTCAGACCCCCTTGCCCCCCCCCCCCCACCAAAACACATACGCGCACCCACACAACAGCTCGTAAAACACTTCAGCTGCAAAAGTGCCGCACCGTTTTCTTGCCCCACTTTCCTGTCCCGTTCATCACACCCCTCCCACACACGCGCACATACATAGATCAACACAAACTGAGTGCCAGCCTCCGACACCACTCAACCCTCCAGCAAGTGCAAGACCCCGTGTAGACACACCACCACCTTCACACAGGCTGCTGCTGCTCAACACAAGGAGTCCCCCTCAAGCAACAAGACCGAACGTCACACCAATGCCAGCTGGGTCAGCTGCAACCTTCAATTCGCGCAGGCTGACCAAGCTAGTATTGAGGTGGCGTAGTGTGTGCCGATGGTGTAGGGTCTCCTGCCGACCACGTGCATACCCCCCCCCCCCCCCCCCCCCACCCACACCACACACTTGCAAGCCAAATTCAGCTGCAACACCACCACATCATTACTGCACTGCCACAACACGGAAAACATCCACAGCCACATCATTATCTCTGCATCAGCTGCCCTGCGGCGTGGCCACCTCCCCTCCCCCAACACATACGCAGACCATGTCAAAATGAGCACCGGCCTTCAGCATAACCCTCAGTCCACCACAACCTTCACCATGAGCAAGGCCCACGTGTGAACACAAACACCAGCACCTCCCCACTTGATAAATCATCACAAACTGAGCACCAGCCTTCCAAACTGACCCTCAATCTGCCCAACCCTCAGCATAGGCAAGGCCCCTATGCGACCACAAACACCAGCACGTCTCCACATGCTGTTGCTGCTCAACACAAGGAGCTCCCCTCAAGCACCGTGACAACATCACAGCATTGCCAGCCGAGTCAGCTTCAACCCTTTTTGAATGTAGATGAACTCAGCAGGTGTTGCTGTGACGTTGTGTATACCGATGTTGCCAGGGCACCTGCACCCCCCCCCCCCCCCCCCCCCCCGCACACACAGACACACAAAGACCGCACCAACGTACAGCACAAGCCGCTCGAACATTTGAAATGCAGCCACGGCCACACCAGTTGGTCTTTGTCAGCTGCCACGACGACGGATCCCCCCCCCACACCACCACCACTCACCCCCCCCCCCCCCCTGTAACCACTGTCACCTTATGGCGCCGCTGTCAGCAGTGCATCACGCCGACCATGCGATCAACCCAGAACAAGTCGAGGAAGACACACCCCATCCTCCTTTGGCGCAAGTCTGCCCTCCCCAAAGCTGCCGCCCCCAACCCACCACCACCACCACCACAACCCCCTTCCCAAAAACAAACAAACGTCAGGATCACTGCTACCATGGACGAGCCCCCCCCCCCCTCTGCAGCAGCTGAGGTGGTGCCACCCCTCATCCACACAGCTATACAAGTTATCTCTGTGACTAACACATTGTGACTTGCATGTTCATAGTATGCTAGCTACACATGCATCATCATGCCAAACACCATCCCCCCCCCCCCCCCACCCAAACACACCCACCCACCAGAACCACTACTCACCTTGACCACTGCCTCCAGAATGGCATCACTGCTTCTTACAGCTCCCCACCAGCTGCTCCCTTCAGCAGTAGCAGACGTGGTGCCCCGCGCCCCTGCAGCCCCCCCCCCCCAAAACACCCCACTCCCCCCCCCCCCCCCCCCCCCCCCCCACACACACACGTATTCTCCGTGCCTAACACACACCGTGCACCCCCCCCCCCCAAAAAAACACACTCATTGTGTCTACACACACACCACCACCAAAACCACCCACTCACCTTTACCACTGCCTCCATGATGGCATCACTGTCAGCAGTGAACTGCTTCTTGTGGTGGCTAAACGCCAGGGGGGGCTTGCCCCCTGCTGCTCCCGCTGCAGCAGCAGGGCCAGGGGCCTGCTCCCCCCCTGCAGCAGCAGATGTGGTGCCACCCCCACCCCCCCTGCGGCCTGCCCTGCGCTGCCGTCCACCGGTGCCCGCTGCTGCTGCTGCTGCATCGTCTGCTCCTGCTCCTGCTGCTGGTGCTTCAGGGCCTGCAGGAAGTGAAACATGCAGGGTACAGGTGACAATGGCAGTTACAACACGTCAACCACTGTGTCCAAGCCCTACACCCCTGGTGCTTCAGGGCCTGCAGGACGGGACGGCGACATGCAAGGTACACATGGCAGCTGTCAACTGCAGTACATCAAGCACTGTGTGCCAAAATCCATTAGTAAAATACTTTTCAATAAATAATAAAACCCCGGAATGGAGATTGGATGTGAACACACCCAAGGGTGCAGGACAGTTGCAGATCATCCGTACACCAAGCTGCTCCCCTGCTGTAGGGCTGCAACTGTCTGGGGAGAAAGTGCTGTAGTGCACATACGCTCATGGTAGAGCTTCACTTGTGACTAAGTGCAGAAACAGCTTCAACACAGCTGTATGCGACTGCATACCTTTGGAGGCTCAGTCGGTGAGTGGGTGCCTGTGCATGGTTGTTTGTCTACTGGGAAAGGGTGGGGGAGGGTGCAAACTGAAAGGGAGTGCAAGGCCGGCAAGCAATCACCACGACATTGTCTGGAGACAAAGTGGAGGCTGAGTCGGTGAGTGGGTGCCTGTGCATGGTTGTTTTCTACCACATGAAAGGATGTGTGTGTGTGGGGGGGGGGGGAGCTGAAAGGGAGTGCAAGGCCGGCCAGCAAGCACCACAACATTGGCAGCCTGTCACCCTGCCCATTGGGCCACACAGGGAACAGCAAGCTTACGTTCCCTGGCCACCGTGGTTAGTTGGGGTTGAGACTGGCTGAAGCAATGGTGCCTTGTATGACTGACCTAGCTTGGCTGCCTGTAGTAACACCGCTGCTGTGTCATGTTCATTCTGCAGATGCTGCCACCCCTAAAACCTACAACATCACTCCTCATCCCTAGTTGAACCCTACCCTGCCCCTAAACCCTGCGCACCTGCTGCTCTGCTGCCTCTGCCCCTGCCTGCTGCTGCTGCTGGTTGAGGTGAGGGCCCTCCATCCTCGTCCATCGCCATCTGAGAGTTTGTCTCCGTGGCCTACGTGAATAAAAGCAATCAGGCAGCATTGCAACAGTTACTCTACTGCAGCAGACGCGCGAAGTGCTTCCTGTACACTTCAAGGAGCACCGGTGCAAGCTGGTGTTTCGTACTGAACAGATGAAAAGGCTCCAACATACTGGTTGTGCTTTCATATGAGCACATTGTGTTGAACTGGGTGAATGAGGTAAGCATGGTGTATGAATGGGGATCAGTTCTGCAGCTAACTGGGCTAAGGTTCTGCAGTGCTGCAGCCGCAGGTGGTAGTGTGCTGCCGAGGGTGCTGCTGCTGACCTGCTCTAGTTGCTCGTCATCAGACTTCTGGCGCTTCCTGGGAGGTGGTTTCGCTGTTTTGCCCATGTTTGACGTTGCAAGGGAGCAGCCAGTTGCCGGCCTCAAGATCAGAGGCTTCTGACAAGAGCAGTAGATCGATCTGTAACCGCGAGTGTGTCTGTGTTGCGGCTGTGGACTCACGCTCGGCGGTCGATATGCAGGTGCCGTTTTCATTCTTTTCCAGACATAGCAAGGAAGCGAACCAGTTGACAAACCTGCAGTTGGGGTTCAAACTGCTTAAACTGTCGGGTACACGAGTCTGCAGCTCTGATCGTTGATTGAGCAGTTCAGAATAACTGTATGCTTCCTGTGACACCGATTGCAGCAAGCTGGCAGCTTCACCTCAATCCTCCTCACCACCACAACAGCAACGTTCACCTTCAACGCTCCTGAGCGCTTTCAATTGTGGCTTTCGGCAGTCATCGTTTGATTCAACACCGCGTGTTCAGCCACGCCATGCAGCAGCCTCTCCAGGAGGTGCAGAACTGTCCACAGCAGTTGAGCAAGCAGTTGTCAAACCGTGAACGGAAAAGCAGCAGCAGCGCCTCCATGCAGCAGCCGCAGGCAAGCACGCAGGAATTGCTGCATGTCTTTGATCTGTCTGAGTTTCTGGGTCTGCAAGGGGGCAGCAGCCTTCTGCTGCTGTGCTGGAGCAGTGCAAGCAGTTGGCAGAGTGCCTGGTCAAAACAGGTTGCCTGGTGGTGAGTCTTGCTGCAGGATGCAACACAGGCTCATCATCAAATACTGTTTTTTATTTCAACGCAGCTGAGGCTAGGGCCCTTGCAGCAACCAAGGAAGCACTAGCACAGCGTGCCGCAGCGCAAACTGCCTGTCGTGCTAGCCATCTCTGTTGCAGCGACAAACAGGGTACTGTGCTGTGCAGCAGGCTTGCTAACAGCAGTGGCTTCTACTGGCAGCTACTTTGCAGCGCCTGGTCGAGTGTGACGCCCCTCGGACAAGTCCACAGGGCTTGCAGCCCTGCTTGCAATCGCACCATAACAACCCCCGACCCACCCCTGCTCAACCCATCCCCTTGCTTGCCAGATATGTGACCCTTGTGTTCCTGCGTCGTCCAACAACACCTTTTTGCATTGATGGAGGACCACCCTTCCTCCCTGACCACTCCACACCCTCCACTTGCTCCCTACCACCACCACTTCTGCTCTGGACCCCCCCCCCCCCCCATGCCCCCTCCCCGCCCTCCCGCCCTTGCCTGCCAGATCCGTGACCCCCGTGTCCCTGCGTCGTCCAAAGACACCTTCCTGCACCTGATGGAGGACCCCCCTCCTGCTTCCCCCCATTTTTTGCTCCCTCACCACCTGCAACCACTGCCTCTCCTGCCTGACCCCCCCCCCCCTCCCCACCCTACCCTACCATCACCACCACCACCACCTCCACCACCACCTCAACCACTATCAACCCTGCCCCCACTCCCCCCCTTTGCTCTGTAGATCCGTGACCCGCGTGTCCCTGCGTCATCCAACGACACCTTTTGGATTTGATGGAGGAATACTTTGGACGACCTGAGCAGGACAAAGCACCAGACGCACGGCCAGAGCTGGCTTACCAGGTGAAGGGGGGGGGGTGCTTGGGTATTGAGGGGGTGGAGTTGGGGGGGGGGGGACTTATCCCTCCACTCATATCCACCTATCCCCTTGGGATCTCAGGTGGTGGGTGGGTGGGGGGCAGGGACAGGCCTGCAACATCCTTGGGTTCTTGGGGGGGGGCAGGCAGGGGGCGAGCTCACATACAAGACAAGGGCAGACGTGTTTCTTACCGCACCAAGGCTGACAAGGCGCCTGACACACGGCCAGAGCTGGCTTACCAGGTGGGTTGAGGCCTGATGGTGGCCAAGCAGTAGGAGGAGGGGGGGGGTGCAGGGTGCAAGAAGTGGTGGAGACGTTTCATTTGTTTCATGCATGATGCTGCCGGCTTGGTGGAGCCCTCTGATATCGCCCTGCTGTCCTCTCCCCCTCCCCCCCCCCCCCCCCCTGCTGTGCAGGTTGGTGTGACCCCTGAGGGCGTGGAGGTGCCCCGCTGTGTGGCTGACCCTGAGGGGTGCAGGGCAGCAATACCCCACTCCCCCCCCATCACATTTTGTGGGGCTGTATGACCCTCCACAACCACTCAGCTGTTGCCCACCCCTGTCCCCCCCCCCCCCCCCCCCGCGCGCATCCACCCACCCACCCAACACGTCCCTGCGCCTGTGCAGGTTGGTGTGACCCCTGAGGGTGTTGAGGTGCCACGCTGTGTGGCTGACCCTGAGGGGTGCAGGGCAGCCGTTGAGGCATACCCACCAGAGCACAGACCAACACTGCCCACAGGACCTGGTAAGTACTCTACCTCACACCTTTTTGGGTGTTTTTATCTTTGCTTTGGAAAGAACGGTCCTAAAACTTGCTGCTGCAAGTATTCTCATTCAGGGTCAGGCCAGACGGCTGCTGTAGATTTAGCTGCTGACAATGGGGCCAGCACACCCAGTAGTAGTAGGGCGATGTGCTGTACGCGAGCCAGTGTTCAATGCAAGGATTCGACACACTGTCATTTTTGAGATGCAGTCAACATTGCTGCTGAGTGTTGCCCAATGGCTGCTGCTGCTACTGCTGCTGGTGTCGCTGCAGACGTCAAGTGGCGCTTCTTCTGGCGTGTTGGCAGCCGGCCAGAGCAGACTCAGTACCCTGAGCTCAACGCAGCACCAGTGGTGCCACAGGTGGGTGGAAGGTGTGTGTGGGTGCGTCTTTTTTGGGGGGGGGGGTTCCCCTAAATGGGAAGGGGCGTTATCGTGCCTGCGCATTCATCTACAGCTGCCCTGGCTTGTCTTCCTCCCCCCCCCCTCCATTCTTGCCTTTATTGTATCCCCCCACACCCCACCCCCACACCCACTCCTCAACCGGGAGCAGACGGAACTCCCGAGCTCAACGCAGCACCAGTGGTGCCACAGGTGGGTGGGGGGTACATGAGTTGCATCCGTGAAGTACATGACATGATGACCAGTCGTACTATTGACAGGATAGTCTCAAAAAAAAGCTATCAGACACGCACAGGTTTTTTTTATCATAATGATGTTTCACCTGATACTTGTCTGATGTCGGTGCATCTCCTGGCACCCGCCTCCGGTCTCTGGGACCACTGATTGCCGCAGTGTGTGTCCACCGTCCCACCGTCCCTCCCTCGTACCCAGATCCTTTCTCCCCCCCCCCCCCCTCCCCGTGTTTACACACACTCACTGTCCACCCAAAAACATCCCCCCCCCCCCCCCCCCACACACACACACAAGGTCTGCCCCAGTGGTCATCTTCTCTGGACAATTGGGGCAGCAGTCTGCTGTCAGTACGGTCAGCACCATGGCAGCTCTGGGCTTTGGCCTGCCTGCCTCCTGCAACCCTCCCCACCTCAACCCCCGTCCATGTTACCATCCTACCCCCCCCCCCCCCAAAGAATATAACCCCTGGCGCCTGCTCCAGTGTCACCAGCCCTGTTTGTCACCCTCCTGTCCACCTCCCCCCCCCCCCCCCCCCACACACACACAGGGCTGCCCCAGTGGTCATCCACCCTGGACAGTTGGAAGCAGCCACCTACTCTCAGCTGTCAGCACAGTCAGCACCATGGCAGCTCTGGGCTATGGCCTGCCCCCCCCCCCTTCCACCTCCCTCCGTGTCATCTCTCAACCTCCCACCTGGCTATCACCCCTGTCCTCTGCTCTTGCCCTGTTTGTCACTGTCTGGTTCACATGTCGCCCCCCCCCCCCCCTCGCCCCCACACACACATCTCTACCCACAGGGTCTGCCCCAGTGGTCTTCAACCCTGGACAGTTGGGGCAGCAGTCTGCTCTCAGCTGTCAGCACAGTCAGCACCATGGCAGCACTGGGTTTTGGCCTGCCCCCTGATGCCTTCAGCAAGCTGCTGTCTGGCGGCCCCCACCTGCTGGCCCCTACTGGCAGTGACCTGGACAAACACGGGGCAGTGGGGACGGTGCTGGCGGGGTTCCACTATGACCTCAACTTCATCACGGTATGGTGTGGCATGCTGTGTTGGGGGCCGGCCGGGCGGGGGGGGGGGGGGCGTCATGTGAACGGGGGATAGAGGGTGTCAGGGGATGTGGGGGTGAAAGGGGAACGGGGGGGTAGGGGGATGTGGGGTTTCCGGACAGCTTTGACTGGGAGTGGCATGGGGCAGTGGGCATGGTGCTGGCGGGGTTCCACTTGACCTCAACTTCATCACGGTATGGTGTGGCAATGCGGGGGGGGGGGGGGGGTGCTCTGATGGTGGTGCTAGGGAGGGTGTTTTGTGAAAGGGGGGGGGGTAGGGATTGAGGTGGGGGCTATGGTGGGTGGGGGGTGCTAGGTGGGGTTCCCCCGCCCTTAGGGTGCTAGCACCCTATTCAGCATGGGTTTGGGGGGGGGGAGGATTGATCTGATGGGGGGGCTCTGATGGTGGTGCTAGGGAGGGTGTTTTATGAAGGGGGAGGTAGTGGGATTGATCCAGGTGTGTGCTTGCAAGCACAGTCCCATACATGTAATAGACAACTGAGTACAAGCGCTGTTGCTGCTGCTGTTGCTGCTGCTGCTGCTGCTGCTGTGCAGATCCACGGGCGCAGCCGCTTCCCCGGCCTGTCTGTGTGGCTGGCTGACGGCACACGCTGCAGGGTGGCCATACCACAGGGCTGCCTGCTGTGCCAGGTGGGCGGGCGCGGGGGGGGGGGTGTTTCGACGTTGCAGTTGCAGGCTTGTAGTTGTTAGCAGACAGTCCAACAAGGCATTCATGGCGTGCAAACGTTAACATGAACTTGCATCCCCAGGGCTGCCTGCTATGCCAGGTGCGGGGGGTGTTTCAGCACTGGAGCTGTGTCTGGAGCTTGAGCTTGCAATTAGCAGAAGACGTCACAGCATGGCATCTATGTTGTGCAAGCATCAACATCTGCTTGCCGCTGTCAAGCATGAACTTTGATTATGGTTCACTACCTCCAGCACCTTAGGCTCATGCTGATGCCTTATACATAGTGCAGGCAGAGAGGTTCAGCTTGGATGTTGACCGTCAAGGAACACTCTAGCCCGTGAACTGGATGCCCGTGAACCGGATGCCCTATCACTGCCAGGATAGAGGCCTGCCCTGGGTCTGAACGGGCCACGGAGGGTTGGCATGGCTGTGCAAATACAACCTGTGAACCCTTGCCAATGTACTGTGCTGTGCTGTGCAGGCTGGCAAGCAGCTGGAGTGGCTGACTGGTGGGCGTGTGAAGGCAGGCATGCACGAGGTGGGTCCCCAGTGGGGCTGCTAGACCACTTTCGGCGGGGGTCGGGTGGACGAGGGGTCGCGTGTGTGTGTGTGTGGGGGGGGGGGGTGATGCAACGTGACGTGAAGAAGGAGTACTGACGGCCCTAGCCAACCCAAGTAAGGGGGTGTTTGGTGGGCCTCATGGGGGCTGCCATACTTGTGTTGCCTAGTGAGAGATGAGGATGCGTGGTGGGGGTGCCACCACGGTGGCCAAGGGTCAGGGCACGGGGGTGGGCATTGAGTGCGGGTGCATCAGTGATGGCTTGTGTTGAGCAACATAATCAGTAAACACTATGTGTGTGTAACCCACTGTATTTTCCTCCAGAAAGGGTGCGGGCACACCATGGTTGAGCGTCAGCCTGGCACTTGAAAGCTTTGTGCAGCTGTTGTGTAAAGTGGCTAGGCCTGCTGGTGACCAGGATTTGTAGTTTACCTTTTCATAAGTCCCAGCCGGTGGGATTTAGTCTCAGCAGACCGGCCAGGGCAGCACGAACACTCTTCTTCCCATACTGCTGTCAAGCATTCGCTGTCAAGCATTCGCTGTCAAGCATTCATGTCAAGCATTCATGACCAGGATTACTGTTGCCGTTGTGTCCTGGTCCCAGGTTGTGGTGACGGAGGCGACAGCAGCAGCAGTGACGGCAGCCCGGGCAGCAGGGCGCAGCTGCTGGCGTGTTTCCTCGACGCTGTTCTCCCACGTGGCGTCAGATGTGGTGCTGCAGCCGCTGGGGCCCTTTGCTGCTGCTGGTGGTGATGGTGATGGTGATGTGGGTGAAGACAATGGTGTTGCAGCAATGCAGCAGTACCCTGCTATCAAGGCAGGCCAGCAGGTGGGCGAAGGGGCAGGACCTAAGCGCTGCTGACAAAAATCGGTTGTGGAATACTTCGTCGCACATGACGTCGGTCAGTGCTTCATGTTCAGTATCAAGCTGTTGGGGGCTGGTCAAACATCAGTTGCTATTCGATAATCAGTGACAATTCGTGACAACAGCCATAAGTTGCAGTTTGGGCTCAGGTGTTGTTTGCTGCCAGGGGTGACATGTCTGGTGGGCCTGCCTGTCAAATTGCTCTGCTGCTGCTGCTCATGATGATGATTTTGATGCTGCCGCTGCCGCTGCCGCTGCCGCTGCCGTTGCTGCTGCTGCTACAGGTTCAAGAAGAGCTCGAGGCCATCAAGCTGAAGACATCCTGACCATTGGTTGTGGCCGCTCAACCCAGCCGACACAAGCAAGAGGACAGGCATTGTGTCGTGCTCTGCAGTGATTGACTGGCTCCATGATTTGCAGCGTAATATGTGCAGCTGCATGATTAGCATTCCTTTGGTGCCGCACAGCTGTTGTGTGCCCTCGTCTGTCTGGCTGGGATGCTAGCGTAAGGTTTGTTCACAGGAGCAAGGGCCGCTGCTGGCCTTCAGTGCTGCGAAGCATGCTGTAGCACAACACAAGTTTGCACTACCATGCGCAACTGCTGGTTGGCGTTGTAACTCATGCACTTGCTGGTGCATATGCCTGGGCTTGCTGACCGCTTTTGAAAAGCCGCAGTGAGAATTGGGCCGCCGCAGGTTTGCCAGGCATATTGGCAATAGTTTTGACTTGTCTCCAGTACCTGCAGCACGGTGCAGCCTGCACCATGTGCATAATCTTGCCGTGCCTCTACAGACTGGAGAGGGCACCCACTGATGGTAGTTCGGTTCAGAGCGTGCTTGAAGCTCAAGAGTCAAGCAAATGTACTTTCGGTGCAGTGCACCGTGGACTATAGGAATCCAGCATCAGTTTCGACACCTGACACACAGTTGGAGTTGGCAGTCCAGGGTGCAAGACTTGCACTGCAAGTAGCAGATGAGTCCTTACGGTAAAGCGTGAGTGAGGCATTCAGTCTCGCACATCATGCCTTTACTTGGCCCCTTGCGCACTCCTTTTACCCCCTGCTGAGTTCCCCGCGAACTTGATTCAAAGTCATTCTTTTGTCGTTTGGCATCATGGCGGGTCTAGCCACCTTGCCCGTTGAAGTTCTCAAGCTTATCATGCATCATGTGTCCCTCCAGGACCGCTTGACCAGCTGCTGCCTGGTGAACACGAAGCTGCATGCTGCAGCAGTAGCAGCCACAGTGGACCTAGTGCTCTTCGTGGCTGTTGATGAAGGCTGGCAGGAAACGGAGTATAAGTATGCAGCTCACAGCCTTGACCAACTTGGGTTTGTTCTATGACTCCAGCAGCCTCGCAGCCCAGCAGGAATCCGTCAAGGGCCTGGCAGCTCTCACACAAGTTGACCGGCTTTGTGTGTCTTGCGGCGACGAACAGCTGCCAGTGGCACCCCTTCTGCCCCTCACCAGCCTTACGGCCCTGACCCGGCTGTGGGCTGGCAGTGGAGCGGGTGTGCTGAAGTTTGAGGTTGATGAGGTATGCAGGCTGCACGGCCAAACAGCACAAGTCAACCAATGTGGCACATACAATACTTGGACCTGATCAGTCAGCATGTGGTCACCAGGGCCTGGTGGCTGTCAGCTGCAGCCTATTCTACTTGTATGCCGTGGCAGTCATGGTGTAGTGCCAGGTAGCAGTGAATGCCTGAGTGGTGGTGGTGGTGTGGCGGTATGATCAACCTTTCCACAATGCACTGCCACTTTTCATGCAGGTGCATCATGCAGCCGAGCTGACATGCTCAGTTGTTGTTTGACTGTTTTGCGTGATGCAGGACGCCTCAACTCCTGATGTGTGGCTGCAGCTGTTGGAGCGTTGTGCCGCAGAACCTGGCTGCCAGCCCACAGCCCTGCGCAGCTTGGCACAGCTGCTGCTGGAGCAAGCAGACACAACAGCCGAAGAACTCTCTGAACAGGAGCAGCAGATTTCTGGCTTACAGCGGCAGTTGGAAACACTGCAGCAGGTTTCAACACAGCAAGGCGCAGAGATCAGCACGCTGACGGCTGCTTTCTTGTCTTTAGTGTCCTCACAGCAGCACATCGTGGCAGTGCAAGGTGTTCAGCTGGCCAATTTGACGACGCTAGTCGTGCAGCAGCGGCAGCAATTGTCAGAGCAGCAGCGCCTTGCAGGGCAGCAGAGTGCTGCTTTGCAGGGTCAGCTGCAGGAGCTGCGCGCAGAGCTGCAGCAGCTGAGGCATCACCAAGGACACTGACCTTGTGCATGCGTGTGCTGGGCCATGCAGCTGCCGGCTTGTGCTGCTTGCACATGACAAGTTTGGTGCAAGGCATTTGTATCTGCTGGCATACGCTGGGGTTGGAGTTTGTGTGCTTGTTCTGGGTTTTGCACCACATCCCTTCTAGTGCTGGCAGCATGCCCCCCTGGTATGTTTGTCTGGCATTGCGTGCATTTCGTGCCTTGGGGCGTGCTTGGCCGCCTGGTGTGTGCTTGGTGGTGTTGAGTCATGTATGTGAGACAGTGCCCGGAACCGGGGAGGGAGCAAGATTTCCTGTGGAGACACTGGGCACACACAAAGATGGGGCATGTGACAGCATTGCAAGCTGGCATCAGCGTTGTGTATGGATAGTCTTTGGTGTGTGCCAGGTCGGCTTGTTCCAACAAGTTGTGGGACAACCTTGGAGTGTTCCAGCAGCTGTTGAAATGTCCATGAAAGCTTCAAGGTGTGTGCACCTTGATATGCGTCTTTACGCGTGTAACGCGCAATGCGAGCAGCCATGAAGCCATGCGCAATGTTGCATCCTTGTGTGTGGATGTCATTGTATCTCCCGGTGGACTTGTCAGGCACACTGGGGTGGTGGTTGACTCTGTAATGGCGCTGTATAAGCTGTCTGAAGGTGTTTCCCGGCGTATACCTCTGCTGCAGCAATATTGCCGTCCACTTTTGGCGCGTATAGTGCATGAACACCTCCTATGCTAGGTTCAGGGTACAACGACCAGAAGGCAAGGGTATAGGTTCAGGAGTGCAGGGTGCCATGAGCTGCCAGCTGTTGGTGGGAAGGAGAGGCCCTCCAAGTTTTTCGTAGAATGTCACATGCGTACATGCATTGCAGCCCAACAACAACTAAAGTAAGGCATCCTGGTGCCAACAGGCTACGGCCAATCCAGTGTCGTTGACAGACATGCCACACAATCAAATCAAAAGCAAAGTTACACCTTTAGCTATGAAGCTCAAGAGCTCATGCCAGCCATTCACTGACAGCACGGAGATGGCAGAACAAACCAGAAGAAACCAAACACTGAGGCTCAAACCAGAGGGTTGCTAATGCTCACAACCACACTTTCAACCTGAGCAGCCATGTCGGCATTATCAATTGCAGCATCGACAAGGCAGCCCCACAGACAACCGCAACAACACACAGCACACAGCAAAAAAAACACAATCATACATACCGATTGACCTGGCAAGACATAACATGCACCACCAGACTGCTTTTGCACAGATGCACAAGCCAAGCACATCATGCTGTGTAGATGTAGGCTGCAGCAACTGTTAATGTTGCAAAGGATCACACGCCCGCACGCAAGACCCACCCACGCCCCGCAATTTCGCGCACTGCATGCAGGTGATCACCCATGCTGCCGCTGCAGCAACTCTTGCAGCTGCGCCTGCATCACCTGCAGCTGCCCCTGCAGTCCAGCGATCTGTGCTCCCTGCTCCGCGACAACCTGCTGCTGTGCTGACAACTGTTGCTGTTGCTCCAGCATCTGCTGCTGCTGCCGAGCTGTCAGCGCCCTTTGCTCGCCCAGCTGCTGTGCCAGGCTGCGCAGGGCTGTGGGCTGGCAGGTCGGTTGCACAACAGCACAGCGCTCCAGCAGCTGCAGCCAAACATCAGGGTCAGGGCCTTTCTGCAGCATATACACGATTGGCAGAATCGCAGGACCTTCAGCCAAGCCACATGCATAAGGGTAACATGCAATTGCACATGCAAGTACTTGACAACTTGGATCCTGAGACAAACTCAGGTGCATTTGTTGTTTGTGGAAGGGTTGTCCTGAAGTCCCATGTTGCTTGTCAAATGCCACGGCTGCCAACTGTGAAGCATCAAGGTTTCGAATTCGCGCGCTGCGTGGAGACGACAGGCCCGGCGGCGTGTGTGTTACCTGAGAGAAGACATAATCAAACTCCGCATCCTTGTCTGCACTGATGTCTTCTGGTGTGACTGACCAGCAGGCACATCTGAGGTCCGTCAGCTTGGTCAAGCTGGTCAGAGGCAATAGGCCAGCCATCGTCACTTCCGCAGGAGAGTGCGTGTCAAATACGACGTACAACTGCTCTAGCTGTGTGACAGCTGCAAGGCCCTTCAGGGACCCTTGCATTGCCGACATGCCGCCAGGAACGTAATGTACCTCTAATGCAGTCAAAGCTGTGAGCTGCTGCAGCTGACGAGACACCTGCTCACCATGTTGCAAATCCAACGCATCTATCTCCACCACATTAGGGCAGCAGCTGACAAAGCTAGACACGTCCGCTGCACCCCAAGCACCAGACAGTGCAGGTTCAGCCCCCTCAAGCTCTGGGAGATCGAGCTCAAGGCGTGTCAGCTGTGACAAGCGGCGGTTGGCAGGAAAACACGTGCTGCCAGATGCCTACTGGCATCTCATGACGGATGCATGCACTGAATTCAACAAGTTGGCTGCTGGCTGTGAGGGCTGAGTATGCAGGACCAGCAGGAGGCCAGTTCAAATCTCCTGGAGGATGCAGAAGGAGCCGAGTAAGGTGCTGCAGTCGGGCCATGCTTGACAACAGAGAGATGTGCGCCTCAGCAGTACTGCCCACAAAACACCTCAGCACAAAGTCCTTCAACCCTGCCGGGACCAGCGGAAGTAGCCCAGCCTCCACTGGCGAGCACAGCTCAAGCTTTGTCAGGGAAGACGGAAAGACAAAGCCTGGCACACTGCACAGGCCGACTACGACATCGGTGTGCAAGACAAGCTCCTGCAGGTTTGTGAGGCCACCCAGCTGAGCAATGTTTTCAGCAGACAGCGTGCACACCTCCAAATGCGTCAGGTGCTTCAGGCAGGGCAGCGTGCTGCCGTGTAAACCCGCAACAAAGTACTCGTATGGTGCACCCGTGGGCACCACCTGCAGGTGCTCCAACTGCAACAGCTGCGACAGGTGGTCATTCAGGACAGCACCTGCTGGGGCGTCTATAATGTTGCACCCGCAGCTCTAGCTTCGTCAGCTTGGTGCAGCCCTGGATCACACCTGGGGTGCCGTCTGCTGCTGGCCCCAACTGCAGGCTGCAACGATCACTCAGCACCAGCTCCAGTAAGTTGGCACAAGGCAGCTCCTGCAGTGGCCGGGGGAAGCTGTTCATCTTCAGGTGCGTCAGCTGCTGCCCGTAATGACCCAGCCAAATCAACAGATTGTCCGCCCGGCCAGATACTTCCGTGTCGAAGCTCCAGTAATCCCAATCAAGCTCCCTTGTGGTAGCTACTGCTGCAGCATGAAACCCCTTGTTCACGAGGCAGCAGCTGGCCAGACGTTCTCTGAGGGGCACGTAATGCATCGCAAGCTTGAGAACCTCGTCTGGAAGAGAGCAGAAACGAGACATGGCGACTGCCCGACTGTCACACTGGTGATCTGAAGAGATCTGAAGAGATCAAAGTGCCAATAGGTGAAGGTGAAGGTGAAGGTGTCGACGTCCAAGCATATACGCGTTATGGCATGTATCAAATTTGATCAAAGCAGTCCACACACCCATTCCGCATCCTGCTTGCTGCTCCTGCTGCAAC
This sequence comes from Desmodesmus armatus, assembly GCA_007449985.2. Classification (NCBI taxonomy): domain Eukaryota; kingdom Viridiplantae; phylum Chlorophyta; class Chlorophyceae; order Sphaeropleales; family Scenedesmaceae; genus Desmodesmus; species Desmodesmus armatus. The sequence continues at coordinate 17,238 of VIIQ02000120.1, forward strand.
CTGATTTCAAACCAGCATTGCTGGGCTGTACCCTTGCTTTGCTGGGACCTGCCACTCGCCTCGCTGATTTGACAGTAGAAGACCACATACCGTGCACAGTGCAAGAATTGTCTAATCAAAGCACCTCGTTTGGATCGACCACATCATGTCTGGTCTGACCTGCCTTCCGGATGACGCACTCAAGCTGGTGATGCAGCATGTGCCCCTCAAGCACAGACTAAGCAGCTGCTGTTTGGTGAACACAAAGTTGTATGCAGCAGCAATAGCAGCCACGCAGGAGCTAGGGCTTGGACAATGGTTTGGATCGTTCACAGCCAATGACGTCCGTGTGGCAGCTGTCCCCCAGAATGCCCGCTCAGCTCTACGGTGGCTCGATCAGCATGGACAACACCTCACATCCCTGAGGGTGCATCACTTTCAAGAGGCACTACACCAGCTGCCGTGCCCCAACTTGCTGCAGCTCCACATAGGGCATGGGTGTAGTGTACAGCTGGGGCCAGCAGCAGATGGCAGTCCAGGTGTGGTGCACAGCTGCAGCAAGTTAACAAGGCTGGAGGTCCAATGGTGCGACCTCATGGTTAAGGCAGACAGTCTGTCTAGCTTGGTGCACCTGCAGCACCTGGAATGGTTTCCTAATGACCGGCGCTCACTTGCCACGTTGCCTCGCTTGCACCACCTCACCTTTTTGCGCATGCACGGCTTTTCTGTTGAGAACCTTGGACAACTGGGTGGCCTTACCAGCCTGAAAGAAGTCTGCTTGGACGATGGTCTGGTACTAGGCCCCAGCAGTGTGCCAGGTTTGACTTTCCCAGCCTCCCTCACGAAGCTGCAGTTGCGGTTGCCAATGGAGGCCGGGATACTGTCAGTAGTTCCCACAGGATTGCAGGACCTGTGCATAGATGGTGAGATTTCAGGCCCCGCCGAGGGGCCTGGTTCCTTTTTGTCTGGCATGGCTCGGCTACAGAGCTTGACTGAGCTGTATGTAGATTCCCACAGGTCTTTGTCCTGGCCTCCTGCTGGTCCTGCATACACAGCCCTCACAGCCAGCAGCAATCTGGTGTCTCTCGTGCTGTACGAAGTGAAAGCTCCAGAGGGTGTGTGGCCGCATGTATTCTCACACATGCTGCCACACCTCACTTGCCTGCGCGTTGATGATGAGTGCGCGTACCGCAACCCCGCCCCACCCTCAGCATGGGGTCCAACGGCTATGTCTAGCCTTGTTCGTTGCTGCCCCAACCTGCAAGTGCTCCACGATCTAGCCATGCAGCATGGGCCGCATGTGTCTGAGCTGCACAAGCTCACGGCCTTGTCTGGCTTAGGTGTGTTCTACTGCCGGGACAGCATTCCGCGTTTGAGGAATCCTTGAAAGGCCTGGCTGCCGTGACACAGCTGCAGTACCTGAGCGTGGCTCTTGACAGCGAGGATTTGACAGTGTCGGCCCTACTGCCGCTGACCAAGCTGACAGCACTCACTTACTTCAATTGTCAGGGCTGTGACTCTCGCTTGGATCTGGACTCCTTTTACTCACAGAGGTAAGTTACAGAAGATGTACTGCCAGTGAGAAGGGGGGGGGGGGGGGAACCCGTGCTAACTGATGGCGGATGCAGACCGCTACATTTTCAGAATGTTAGCACCCAAGTCTACCTCTGTGTGCCGGCATGTGCCATGCAGAGGGTGAATAGGGTCGTTTGCGGCGTCTGTAATGTGGTCAGCCTGGTTGGGTTTTCTTGTCAGCATGTGGGTCGCTGTGTAGCAGGCTCCACATCTGCAACATGCTCAACTCTGCCGCCATCGGACGCGTCGCCTTGACAGGGTACTCCAGCAGTCAACCAGCTTGATAACCATGGCGCTGACAGTCCACTGTTCTGTCTTCCGGCCTGCTGTGTGCTCCAGACCAGCCCTCACCCTGATGTGTGGCTGCAGCTGCTGGAGCGCTGTGCAGCAGAACCTGGCTGCCAGCCCATAGCCCTGCGCAGCCTGGCACAGCAGCTGGCCAATCAAACAGCGGCGTCAGCACAGCAGCTAGCTGAGCAGCGGGCACTGACAGCGCAGCAGCTGGCCGAGCAGCAGGTACTGATCGTGCAGCAACAGCAGCAACTGTCAGCACAGCAGCATGTCACCGCACAGCAGGGTGTGTTGATTGCTGGCTTGCAAAGTCAGCTGCAGGAGCTGCATGCGGAGCTGCAGCAGCTGAGGCAGCACCAGCCGCAGTGACAGCATGCTGAGAGGCACTCCCCATGGGGTTGTTGTCTGGTGCAGCGCGGGGGTGTAGCTCCGATGTTAGTGATGGTGTGTGGGTTTTGCAGACAGCTGGTGGTGTTTGCATGGGCTGGTGCAGACTCATATGGCTGCACTGTGCATGTATGTTAGGCATTGCTCTTCTCCTGGTGTCTAGGCAGAGGCTGGCTGTCACAGCTGCAGCCTGCAGCAACAAAGTGGCATTGTTTGCTTTGAAACACAAGACAGCGTCATATATTCAACCCTTTTGAGTGCCGGCTATCGTGCCTGTGATGCATGCTTCCTCCACACATCAGCTCCCTGTTACTGTTCTTGACAAGGCAACACTAGCATTTGCAGCAGCGACATACCTTTGTTGCTCTGGTGTGATTTTCCCAACGTGGTGCCGCTAACCGTACGTGGAATGCAGTGTGTGAGCCTGTTTCTGCAGGAGTCTGTGCAATGCTTCCACCAAGATGTAGGGCCTAATGCATGTCAGGGTTGCACCAACATGAGTGCAAAGCGGCTTGCCTAAGTGACATGCTGATTGACAGTGTGTCCACTGAACCTGAGGTCAAAATGCAACCAATCAGATTTACAACATGACAGGTATGGGCGCAACATGGGCGTGTGATGTTGCCCCGCAACTTGGTGATCTGCAACGGACTTGCAACACTTCTTCCATACCGGCCACTCTTCAATGCTGGCTGGGACCAGCATCATCCTGACGTACACAGCTGCACAAACCTCAATAAAAACCCTGACACCTAGCACTAGAAGTTGCCAGCACATTGTACACTTCAAGCCCTCTGAAACCTGTCGACCACACACTTGTGCCACAATGGCATGAGCACAAGCCTACACACTGTGTAACTGCAGCACTCATGGCATGAGCACAAGCCTACACACTGTGTAACTGCAGCACGTCAGCAACCCTATTTGCACGACAGCATGCTCTCCTGTACACAAATACACACTGGCAGCCAGCTGCCGACAGTGCTTGCACACTGCACGCTGCCTCACTTAGAGCAGAACCTCTCGTATCTCTGCACTTTGCAAACTTCACACCACTGCACGCAGCACATGGTGTGGCCACTACCCTGTACGGGTAGGCTCGCAACAACGGTGTTGCGTCAAAGCTCTCAAAACCACGCCACTCAAGCAATGGCACAGCAACAACAGGCGTTGCATTGGCTGTGACTATGAGCAATGCCTGTAGCAAAGGCTTGCACGTCTGCCTCAACAAGCACCCATGCAACTTGAACGCTGATACAAAGGGAACACATCAGCATAGATAGGCACATACATCCTATACACACGCCACTGTCAATACTGGGGTTGTCAAACACAGCACGAAGCTCTCTACTGCTGGATGAATGACTCACGCCACCTGCTGAAAATCAGCTAACCAATACAAGATGCAGATGCGGGCAGCAGGAAGTGAAGCCCAGACCCAACCCGCCACACACCAAAGCACCAGTTGAGCCCGCCACTCTGTCAACCCCACACCTCAAACACCTCTCAACAAACACCTCCGTCAGCATCACTTTTGGGAAAGTAAGTGCATTTATGCCTTCATGCCCCCAGGCGCATGACAACGACAGTGACGTCATCCGTACTGCCGACCTTCACCGCCGTGGACGCGAGCGTCTTCGCCAGCGCATCGCAGCTGGTGCCAGGCCCTGCGGAGTTGCACAGCTCCGCCACCCCCTCCTCGTCCATGCCGCCACCTCCACCGCGCGCCTCCTCTGCGAAGAGGCCGTCTGATGCGAGCACGAGGAAGGTGTCTTGTGGCGTGAGTGTGGTGAGGGTGGTGTAGGGGGTGGAGATGACACCAAAGCCTGAGTTGTAGCTGTTGGAGCGGTCCATGCTGATGCCCTCAAACTGGAGGGAGCCCTGCGGATCACGATACAAGCAGCAGCAGTGCCATGAAAGACACGATAATCACTTTGTAAAGGCCGGGGCCACACGATAACCATGATTTGACCCAAGCTCCCTGTCACGTGCCGTAGCTTTTGCTGGTATATTGGTTTGCGTTGAGGAGCTGCACCGTGCAGTCCAGGGGACTCTCCTTCCTTGTGGAATCAACTGAGACCATGCAGCACATGAAGCCTGGTGACAGAAGCCACTGCCACTATCTGACATCTGACTCAGAGTCGCAGTAAGAAGCTGATCACAGTTTGCTGGGATGACACCACACCCCCCCCCCACACACACACACACACAAGGTGAACACCTTCCTTATTATCTCACTCTTACGACAGCTTTGATGCAGGGATCGCCCTGGTTTTCCGTACTAGCGTCATTGTTTGACTATCCTTGTCGGATGATTGCTAGCCAGCATGCATGTGCAGGCATGCAGTCTCTCTGTCGACACACATGCACACGCACACCCACCTTGAGGTATGAGTCCCCGAATGCTCTGCTGAGTGCCAGCAGGCCTCCAACGCGCCAGGTGCCGCCCATGTAGCGCACCATGGGCATCTTGGGGTTGGGGTTCTGAGCCTCAATGCGCAGACGCTCAGACTCCCTGCGAAAACAAGCAAGGGGGTGGGGGGGGGGGGGAAGCACAGAGTGTGTGGTGAGTAAATGGCTACACGTGTGCAGGATCGGCTCAGGCAGGATGCAATGCTGTGGAAACAGAGCGGCATGTGTGTGTATACGGGATTTACGCGAAGACACAGCAACATCTACAATGACACTCACTTGTTCAATGGCGGTTGTTGAACTTTCGTTGCTGTCTGACAAGGGCTCACACCAACTACTCAGTATAGTGTCACATCCCATCCATACACGGCAGCACCCACTTCGACCTCGTGCAATTTCACTATCCTCACAATGCAAACTCCACGTGCTACTCACGCGTCAGGCACGTGCTCCTCTGTAAGGCAGACCGCCTTGCCATCCCTGATCAGCAGGATGCGCGCATCACCCACGTTGCTGGTCAGCAGCTGTGTGGAGCCATCAGCAGCATTGAACATCAGCGCATTGACAGCCGTGGCACCACACTTGCTGCCACCAATGCCACGCTCCCCTGCACACGTGAACACGGGGAGCAAGCGAGAGACAAGAGCAGCAAACAGGATGTTGTTTTAGCGGTCATGTCCGTGCAATTTTGATCAGCATTTGTGACTCTGCCCTATGATCACTGCTGCGGCCGTACACCTGCCACTTTACAATTGAAGCCTGAGCCTTGGCGGCCGATACCCTCCCATGACCGTGCCCATGGCTCCACAGCCCGGCATACAGACCCTGCCCCACTGTGCTGCGTGGTGGCTTGCAGCTGTGCCCGTGAACTTACCCATGCCCTCGCACCCTAGTCACGAGTCACTCTAATTGTGTGGGCACACAGACTCCCCACCAGGCATTCATCATGTCCACTGCCCACTCGCCATGCCCTACTTATTCACCTCGGAAGCATTCCCCACTGTTCATAATCACCCATGCCCCTCTTGCCATCTGCAGCTGAAAGTATGCCTGCAGGTAGCCTCAGTGCGGCCTCAATCCTCCTGCCACCCTCCCGCTGCTTGCTGATGCCCCCTCAGCTTGTAGCTGCCAACAACAAGCCCCCCCCCCCATTCGTCCCCCACGACCACCCCTCGCCCAGCTGCCCCCCCCCCCAACAAAACCCCAGCGCACCCTTCACTCACCCATGCCCATGAATCCCTTCGCCACCAGCAGTTGAGAGTCGGCCTGCAGGTATGCCTTAGTGATGTCAGCCTCAGCCCCCCCCCCCTCTTCCCCCACTCCCGCGCTGCTTGCTGATGCCGACTGGGGCCATCTCAGCTAGTAGCTGACAGCAACCGCCCCTCCCTTGCCCCCCTTCCCCCGGTCAGCTGACCCCCCAACCCGCGAATGCACCCCTCACTCACCCATGCCCATGAATCCCTTAGCCACCAGCAGCTTGGAGTCTGCCTGCAGGTATGCCTCAGTGATGTCAGCCTCAGGGGCACGACCACCCCAGTTCTTGGCCACCACACCCTCCAGGTTGCTCTCCAGCCACTCAGCAACAGCTGAACCACCTGCAAAGGAGGAAGGATGCATATGGAATGGACGAGGAGACAGGCAACTGTTTGTTGGGGCAAGGGCTGCAGGTAAATGACCTCCACAAGAGGGAGTCTATATGACTGCTCAAGGAAATGTGCACAGACTGCGCCATGCTGCACAATCAAGGCAGCACGAAAGCAAGTGATAACGTGATGCCCAGTGCTGTAGTGGCTCTAGGCCCCCACCCCTCCCCTCACACTACCAGCTGCCCCACTGTCTGCCCAAAATCAGAGCGCTGAGATCAATCTCTTCATTCGTCAATGCTGCACACCGCTGCACGGCAACTCTGTGTTCGGTTTGCTCGCCCCCCCCCCCCCCCCCCCCCCACCCCACTTGCCCCCCAAACCCCGCCGCCCTGCAACGAAACACGCACCGTGTCCATCGTACACGCCAGCAAATGCAAAGATGTCGCCAGCAGCAGCCTTGTTGGCGTCATTGACCTGCAGCAGCAGCAGCGGCAGCGGCAGCAGGGGCGTATTACATGACAAGTCAAACCTCAGCAGCAGATGTGTCTCAGGGTGTGAGGGGTGAGATGTATGGGGTGCAACAACGGCATCAAGATGCAGTGAGGTGCAAGGCCAAACAGGTGCGGAGACAGCACCAATTTACAACTTTGGGAGGCAAGTTTTGTAGTGTGCTGCTGACAAAGCATGTGTGGTTGGTGTCTCGTAAGTGCAGCTTCTGCACCGCAGCACACACCCAGAATGTGCCTACACGGTACCCAAGTACAAAAAGAAACTACACTGCCTTACAGCCCCACAACCAGTGATACCTGATTTTGCCCCACTGCTTCCTGCCTCAAAGCCGTTCATGGGCAGCTGAGCTGTTCATTGGATGCGTCATACAATGGATACACCCATCACAGTCGACTGTGACAGCACGACTGCACCTAGGGCCAAAATCCAGCTGCCCGCCCTCACTTGCTGGGGGTCGCTGTGTACCTCTGCGTGATGTTGTTTGCAGCACAGCACACTGCCTGCAACCCCTGTGCAGAGTCTGCCAGACTCCCAGTGGGCGCATGCCTGTGTCTGCATTGCCCCCTCAAGACACCGCAGAGCTACGTGCTGGTCTGTCCTTCTGCTTCTAGGTTTTTATTCTGTAAGTTGAAGGCAGCTATAGCTGTTTTAAAGCGGTGCCTGAGGCCAATCGACAAGATGCCTATGAACAAGGTGTGATGCAATGCCGCAGCCCTTCCCCCTGCACCTCTACTGCTCCAGGCTGGCATTTTCACCAGTGAGCCTAGGTTCCCCTGACAGCCCACCAGACGGAAATGGACATGGCCATCAAACGTTTGACGTCCTGTCGAAGTCCCAACATAGACAGCACACATCAAAGTGCCTGCACATCCATCCCCACCTTGATGTCAAAGCGATCCTCGTTGACCTTGCGCACCGTGCCCCTCAGAGACACGCTACCGTGCTCCTTCACGACGACCTTTGCAGCAGCTGATACTGCTGTGGCCCTGGCATGCACCTGCACTGCAGCTCGCCTGGAGCTGCTGCACACGCGCGCTGATCCAGCATGGGCGCTGCAACGCTGCATCTGCATAATGATTCGAGACTGTGAAGGATAGATGGAGTATAGAGGAGCGTTGGCAAGAGACGGGATGAGATGCAGCAGCTGCAGAACACCAATGCTGCGAGAGGTTTGCACTTTGCGCGTCAGCAAGTAAGCAACAGCGCAACAGCAAAGTCTCTGCGCAACAGCATGCAGTGCAACGTGGCAAACGATCCTTGTGCTTACGTAACAACTGCTACAACCACAACCGTCACAACCGCCCTACGCCCCTTCAACTACCTGATGGACGCTGCATGCAGCTTTTTGCCTTGTGTTCAATTCCCCTGGTGCAAGCAGCAACCTTGGTCCCTCCCTACAGCAGTCCTGGTCCTTCAGCAGTTGCCTTGATCAAGGCACCATGTCGGCGTGTCTCACATCTCTGCCTGATGAGGTTCTCAAGCTCGTGATGCAACATGTGCCTCTCAGGCAGCGTCTGACCAGCTGCTGCCTTGTGAATATGAGGCTGCATGCAGCAGCTGTGGCGGCTACAGAGCAGCTTGTGCTTTTGAAAGAACAATCTAGAGACTCCACGTGGCGCCACTTGGCCAGTATCGATACTCTAGAGCGCGTTCAGTCAGCGCTGGGGTGGCTGGATCACTATGGACATCACCTTACATACCTCAAGATGTCTGGCTTCCCACAGCCACAGCAGCAGCTGCAGTGTACAAACCTACAGCAGCTCGTCCTGGAGAGGTGCAGTGTGCAGCTGGGGCCTGCAGCAGATGGCAGTCCAGGTGTGGTTCAGTGCTGCACAAAGCTGACTTACCTGGATCTGTGGTGCGAGATCCTTGACGCCCCAACAGGTGCCGTGCTACATGACAGCCTGTCAGGCCTAGTGCACTTGCAGAACTTGCGAGTGCTACCAAAGGATAGGCAGGACCGCTGCTACTCGGTGAAGGGTCTGAGCAGCGGCACGCTCCCACGGTTGCGGCATCTCACACACCTGCATGTACGCAGCCTGTCTGTTGCCAACCTTGCTCAGTTGGGTGCACTCGCCAACCTGCAGGAGCTTGTCTTGCAAAATGACAGCGATATCGCAGTCAGCCCGCGCAGTGTGCCTGGCCTAGTCTTCCCTGCCTCCCTCACAAGGTTTGTGGTGTGGTCTGCAATAGACACTGGGTTACTGTCTGTGGTCCCAGCAGGTTTGAAATGCCTGGACCTGTCTTGTCCTGTGGAGGGCCCCTCGGAGGGGCCAGGCTGCTTGTTGTCTGGTATGGCTCGCCTGCAGCACCTGACGTCTTTTGAGTTGTTTCCCAGTCGGGGCTTGGACTGGCCGCCTGCTAGTCCTGCATACTCGGCTCTCACAGCCAGCAGCGAGCTTGTCCGTCTGGGCTTGATCCGCACTACAGTGCCAGCAGGTGTCTGGCCGTATGTGTTTCCTGCTACCCACAAGCTGCCGCACCTGACCTATTCAAGTGTGAGCTTTGAATCTGCATGGCAGAACGTACCGCCCTCAGCATTTGGTGCAGCAGACGTGGTCAGCCTCGTGAGCTGCTGCCCCAACCTAAAGATGATTGTTGCTTTGTCCCTTCGGCATGGCCGGCACGTGGCTGAGCTGCACAAGCTCACGGCCCTCACAAACTTGCACGTCACGTATGGCTCACGTACTGTTGCAGCCATTGAGCAATCCTTGTTGGGCCTGGCAGCTGTCACACAGCTGCGGGCTTTGGATGTCTGTGTGTCGAGCGTGGAACTGACAGTGGGTAGCCTGTTGCCGCTGACCAGCCTTACAAATCTGGTCAGCTTTGACTTTTGCTGCATGACTGGCAATGACGAGGACATTGGCAGCGACGGTGACAGTGATGCCAGTGGCGCAGATTGGGATGTCTACCTGACTGAGGTAAGCTGCATGGCAAGTGTTACGTGCTAACTGATGCCGTTTGACTTCTAGCATGTTAGTACCCCAGCACAGCCCTTTCCTGCATGGCGACACAGTCGAAGATTTACCAGGGTGTCAACTCCAAAGCATGGGCTATGCAGGGACTGACCACTAGGTGTATCTAGGTGTATAGTTCTCCCCGCCTGACAGCACTCAGATGTGTCACGGCTGACCCAGACTCTGACAGCCGTTGGCTCTTGTGCCCTTGGCTGCAGCTGCATATCACCTGATGTAGCGTGTGCCCTTGGCCGTGCTGGCAGTCCTGCTGACATCACTCCTGCCAACATGTGTGTAAGACATTACGCTTGATGACAATGTATACGTGTGTGTTGTGCAGGACCAAGATTCAGACTTGCCTGTGTGGCTGCGGCTGCTGGAGCGCTGCGCTGAAGACCCAGGCTGCCACCCTGCAGCTCTACGTACCACGGTGCAGCAGCTAACTGAGCATAGGGCGCTGACCGAGCAGCAGCTGTCAGCACAGCAGCGGCAGATTGCTGACTTGCAGGTACAGCTTTCTGGACAGCAGCAGCTGGTTTCTGACCAACAGCAGCAGTTGTTCAACCATGAGCAGCTGCTGGGTGCTCAAATTCAGCATATGGATGCACAAGTGCAGCTGCTGAAGAAGCAGCATCGGCAGCTGTCAGCACAGAAGCAGGTCGTGGCAGAGCAGGGTGTTCAGATTACTGGGTTGCAGGGGCAGCTGCAGGCGATGCAGGCCCAGCTGCAGGAGCTGCTGCAGCGGCAGCAGCAGTGATTGGGTGCATGTCAGTTGCTGCATTGCGAGTTCTGGTTGAGTTGCACAGCTTGACTGCAGGATTGTGTTGAGCCAAGCGGTGTTGTTTGCAGCCTCATCTTTTGTATCTCTTATTGTCAGTCCTTTGGCAAGGCATGCTGTTGGCATCACACCCCACTCAATTGATCTGTTGTTGTCATGCTGTGTGCTGTTGGTCTGCTGCCAGCTGGGCTGTCCTGCATCACATCATGTTGAAGCGTCGTAGCCACTCACAGGCTGGCAGCTGCTGTCAGCTGACCATGGTGTGTTGTGTACATCAGTTGTTGATCATTGGCAGTATGGTGTTGGCAGAACACAGTGCTGATGAGCTCGTGGCCAGTGTTTGTGGTGTTCTGTGGCCGTTGTTGTCGGCTTTGGGGTGCTTGTGTCCGGCATGTGGAGGACACTGACGGTGGGCAGGAGGGGGGCGTGCAGTTCTACTACCGCTGCCTGTGTGATTCATTGTTCACCGCCAACTTGTGCAATGTGCTTGAAGAGCGGGTGGTGGGGTGTTGATGCTTGGGTACATGGGCCCACATTTGGGAGAGCAGGGTGCCCATATGTATGGGCTGCAGCGGCAGCAGCTGCAGTACAGGGATGCGCCTGCAAGCCGTACCTTGTTTGCCGCAGCAGCGATTGTGCAGGAGCACAGCCTGAGCCTGCAGTTTTACTTAGTCAACCTGCCGGTGTTTTGGCAAGTTGCAGCAAGGGGTAATAAAAAAGGGCAGGTACCCCTTGGTTGCGGTCTGGTGTGACTCAGGTTGATGCATTGCAGGGTCCGCATTGGGGCAGTATGCTGCTCTGGCACTGTCCTTGGGTGTGAGTTCGGAGTTTTGCAGCAGACTATGTTGCTGGCACTGTAGGTACTTCACTGTGTTTGCCATGTGCTGGATCCCTTGGCCGTTCCTTGGCCTCCGTAGAATGACAGCATGCACTGTGCGGCACAGCAGTCGCAGCAGAAGGTAGTTCAATGTGTGGTGGTTGATTGCTGCAGGCTGTTTCACACAATATGGATGTTTGGCAACAAGTGTGTTGCCCCTGTGGGAGGAGTTGGTCAAGCTCTCAGGGTTTGGGTTGGGTGTGGCTGCCTCATCGGGTCTGGGAAGTATATTGTATGGGTGGCAAGGTTGTGCTTTTAGGGTGCTTGTGAGATTGTGACACTGTGTGGACGGCCACATGTTCCTGTACAGGCAAGGGGGCTACATAGGTGTGTGGCCTTGTGCAATCGGGTTACCCGATCAGGTAGCCAACAGTCTGGCAATTTGCAAACCCTCCTGACACGTTTCTTGATCTTGCAGTGCCCAAAGTGCGTATGTTCTTTCAACTGCAAGTATTTCAAGTGCAGGTTTGAAACCAGCCTGGTTTCAAACCTGGCAGGTCCCAGCAGCTGCTGAGCAGGGAGCAGCAAGACACGACGCCGAACCAGTGTGGACCCCGTTCAGCAGTAGACACAAAGGTTTCAAGTCGCTCGCATCCTTACGGGAACGTGTACACCTCCTTCTGACCGGTTCTCTTTACGTCAGATCTACTGGAATCAGTAGTACTGCTCGGTCGCCATGTCTCGATTGTGCTGCCTGCCAGACGAAGTTTTGAAGCTTGTGATGCAGTACATACCCCTTAAAGAACGGCTGGGCAGCTGCTGCTTCGTGAACAGAAGGCTGCATGGTGCAGCAGTAGCAGCCACAACGGAGCTGGATATCAACTCATACTACTGGTGTTTCAGGGATGACGCATCTGACCTGTCAGGAAGCTTGCTCATGTGGCTGCACCACTATGGGCAGCAGCTTACGCACCTGACTATGGAGCGCTTTCCCCAGCTACAGCAGCAGCTGCCTTGCTCCAACCTACGGCAGCTGGTGTTGGCTGACAGCTGTGTGCAGCTGGGGCCAGCAGCAGACGGTACCCCAGGTGTGCTCCAAAACTGCACCAAGCTGACAAAACTAGGGCTGCGGTGCCGCATCAACGACATCCCACATGGTGCTATCATGGTTGACAGCATGTCCCGGCTGTTGCAGCTAGAGCACCTGTACGTGGCACCCAAGAGCATACCGTTTACCTCTAATTACTCAGTTGGGGGGTTGCACAGCAGCACACTGCCCTGTCTAAAGCACCTGACGCACTTGGAGGTGCGCAGCCTGTCTCTTGAAAACCTTCAGCAACTGGGTGGCCTCACGAATCTGCAGGAGCTGCACTTGTGGGCTGTTGAAGGCATCACAGTCGGCCCCAGCAGTGCGCCTGGCTTTTCCCTTCCTTCTGCCCTCACCAAGCTTGTGTTGAGTTCACCGGTGGAGGCTGGGTGGCTGTCCTTAGTCCCGGCGGGGTTGAAGGACTTGACACTCACTTGTCGTGTGGAGGGTGCCGTTGAGGCGCCTTCGTGGTTGTTGTCATGCGCAGCTCGGCTGCAGCACCTGACACGGCTGTATTTGGATCCATCATTGACGGGGGATGTGCACTGGCCCCCTTCTGGCCCGGCATACTCGGCCCTCACAGCCAGCAGCAACTTAGTTGAGCTCTGCGTGCAACGCATTTATGGGCTGCCAGTCGGCATCTGGCAGCATGTTTTCCCTGCCAACCGCTGCTTGTCACAGTTCACGCGCCTTGAGCTGAACCTTCCAGAGAACCTAGCAGCTGAGTCGCCTGCTCTGACTGGTGCGTGGGGTGCAGCGGACGTGTCTAGCTTTGTCAGCTGCTGCCGCAATGTGGTGGAGATAGATGCGTTGTATCTGCAGCATGGGGCAGAGGTATGTAGCCAGCTGCAGCAGCTCACGGTCTTGACTGCGTTAGCGGTGAACTTTGTCGCCAGTGATATGTCCGCATTCCGCGGGTCTTTGGAGGGCCTTGCAGCTGTCACGCAGCTGAAGCGGCTGCGGCTCAAAGCTGATACCACCTCTCCTGATGAGGTGTCTGAGGCTGGGTTGCTGCCACTGACCAGCTTGACGAGGTTGACTCAGCTGAGGTATGTCTGCTGGTCCGTCGACCCAGGAGACCTCTCTGCCAACAAGGGCCCAGAACTGGATGAGAATCTCGAGCAGGTGAATGGTCTTTTTGAGTTTGTGGGTTTTGGGTTGATGTTTTTTTTTGTGGTACGTATTGTTGCACCCTCAGGTTGGGTTTCAGACACACCCACTCGTACAGGGTCTGACTTCAGTTGATAGTAGTGGCGCTTGACCAGCAGCATCAGACAGAACACACCTTGCACAACCAGTCCGCAACACCTGAGCATCATACAGGACCCTCACTCATTGGGTTGCTCAGCTATTACTGTAACTGTATTACTGTAACTGTATTACTGTATTACTGTATTACTGTATTACTGTATTACCTGCATGTATTCAATAATACTGGCATGTAGAAATTCATGTGATTCCTGTGCCTATGGCTGTGCTGACGTTTCTGTGGCACTGGTTCTGCCAATTGTGTGCTTGCTGCAGGAGGGCCCTGAACCTGATGTATGGCTGCAGCTGCTGGAGCGTTGTGCTGCAGAACCTGGCTGCCAGCCCACAGTCTTGCGCAGCATGGCACAGCAGCTGGCGGCTCAACAGCAGCAGATTGCTGCACAGCAGCAGCAGCTAGCTGTGCAGCAGCAGGTTGTGGCAGGGCAGGGTGCGCAGATTGCTGGGCTGCAAGCGCAGCTGCAGGAGTTGCTGCAGCGGCAAACGCAACAGCAGTGAGCATTTGAATGCTGCCAGCACCGCATAGCGATAGCTCTGCAGTGGGTCTGGCATGTGTTGTGTGCGGTAGTGCGATTGGTTGTGGCAGTGTTGTGGTGCTGCACAGTGCCTGTTGGCCAGCCAACAGAGCAATTCAGCCTGAGCCTGCAGCATCGTGTGCTTGCTATATGTGTGGCACATTGAATGCAGTCATTGGCAACATTTATGTGACATCGGCAGTTTGTGTAGGTGTCTGTGCACTGCGCAGTGTGCTGCTGCTGCACTGCTTGCTGGCTTGCATCGAGGCCTGGTTGATGCAGCATGTTTGGTGTGGTCGCACATTCATAACGTCTTGATAGCCATGTGCCATGCGTCATCTGGCTGTTGCTTGACCTCAGGCAGGGAGCATGTGTAGCAGTCACCATGGAAACAACTTCCGGTATTGTTTGCTGAGTGTCAGTTGCTTGCCGAGGCTGTGCCGCAACATGGTAGGTTGTGTTGCACAGTTGTCGTGGACACGGTGGGGTGTCGCTGTTGGGTCATCAGCCCTTTTTGTGGGGGTGGCTGGCAACATGGACAACCCGCTGCAGATGCAGAGCTGTCCATCTTGTACTGCAGTTGTCGTGAGACGGTTGTGCTTGCGAGAGAGATATCTTGCCACGTGGTTGGTCACAAGCAAGGGGGCTGTACCTGTTGAAGACGTGCATGTCTGGTGCAGTCAGGTACATCACGTAATTGAACTTCTGTATCCGGTCAATTGAAATATGCAGGGTGCACATTTATTTTGTGAACTCTTGTATCAGGGTTGTGCTGCATGTAGCTATCCAAAAGGGAGGGCTCCTCCTGAAAGTGGGGGGAAACCTTGCAGGTTCTGGACCAGGTTCACCAGGGTGTAGCAAAAGAGAGTTCGGCTTGCGAATACCGATTTTATTAAAGAAGTGTTGATTTGCCGTGTACTGTCCAGACCTATGCCAGCTTTTGCCAACCTGCAGCACCGATCTCTGCAGATCACAGTCGTCATGTCTCGCTTCTCTTTTCTGCCAGAAGAAGTTCTAAAGCATGTAATGCAGTACGTTCCCCTCAATCAACGGCTGGGCAGTTGCTGCCTCGTGAACAAGGGGTTCCATGCTGCAGCAGTAGCAGCCACAAGGGAGCTGGATTTGTACTACTGCAGCTTCAAGGCCGAAACACCTGACCGGACAGAAAGCTTCTTATCGTGGTTGGACCGCTACGGGCAGCAGCTGACGTATCTGAAGATGAACAGGTTCCCCCGGCCACTGCAAGATCTGAATTGCGCCAACCTGCAGGAGCTGGTGCTGGGTTATGGCTGCAGCCTGCAGCTGGGGCCTGCAGCAGACGGTACCCCAGGTGTGATCCAGGGCTGCACCAAACTTAGGAGACTAGAGCTGCAGTGCAACATCATAGACACCCCAGCGCGTGCTGTTGTTGATGCCAGCATGTCGCAGCTATTGCAGCTGGAGCTCCTGCAGGTGGTGCCGGGGGGTTTACCACGCGAGTACTTTGTTGGGGGTTTACACAGCAGCACGCTGCCCTGCCTGAAGCACCTGACACACTTGGAGGTGTACGCACTGTCTGCTGAGAACCTTGCTCAGCTGGGTGGCCTAACCAACCTGCAGGAGTTACACTTGCATGCTGAGAACCGAGGGAGTGTTGCAGTTGGCCCCAGCAGTGTGCCTGGCTTTGTCCTTCCGTCTTCTCTGACAAAGCTTGAGCTGTGCTCGCCCGTGGAGGCTGGGTTGCTGTCGCTGGTCCCGGCAGGGTTGAAGGACTTTGTGCTGAGTTGTTTTGTGGGCGGTACTGCTGAGGCGCATATGTGTCTGCTGTCAACCATGGCCCGGCTGCTGCACCTTACTCGGCTTTCTGTGGTTTCAATATCGGATCTGAGCTGGCCTCCTGCTGGTCCTGCATACTCAGGTCTCACAGCCAGCAGCAACCTAGTTGAGCTCAGTGCACACATCAGGCACCAGCTGCCAAATGGCGTCTGGCAGCATGTGTTCCCTGCCAACCGCCGCTTGTCATCCTTAACGCGCCTTGACCTTGGTCTGGCAGAGCCTGAAGGCGCTGAGCCTGCTCTGTCTGGTGCTTGGGGTGCGGCGGACATGTCTAGCTTTGTTAGCTGCTGCCCCAATGTTGTTGAGGTAGAGGTGTTGTTCCTGCAGCAGGGGGAGCAGGTGTCCAGTCAGCTGCAGCAGCTCACAGCTTTGACTGCATTGGAGGTGCACTATGTCGCTAGCGGCATGTCGCCATTGCATGGGTCTTTGAAGGGCCTTGCAGCTGTCACACAGCTAGAGCAGTTGCGCGTTGTCGCTGACACTCCCTCTCCTGCGAAAGTGACAGTTGCTGGCTTGTTGCCGTTGACCAGCTTGACCAAGTTGAATTCACTCAGCTATATATGCTGGTCCCCAGTTCCAGAAGACAGTGTTGACGAGGGTCCAGTGTTGGATGAAGTTTTCTTTCAGGTAAGGGTTAGCCTGACACATCCACTTGGTAGACAAACCCGAACCCTGATGGCATACAGTTGATAGCGTGGCTACTGACCAGCCCCGTGGGACTTCGGGAACACACTTGCACAACATCTCAGTACACATGAGCACCCTGACGAACCCTCACCAAAAGCTGCTGATTTACTTGCATGTCCAGATGCTTGCATTTGATCTGCCCACCTGACAGCACCCGTAAGTGCTGAACGTGCTAGCGCAAGGGGTCTCAATCTTGCAGCTGTTGGCGTATGGCTGTGTTGAAAGTCCTTGCGGCAATGGTCTGTCGATTGTGTGCTTGCTGCAGGAGGGCCCTGACCCTGATGTGTGGCTGCAGCTGCTGGAGCGCTGTGCTGCAGAGCCTGACTGCCAGCCCACAGCCCTGCGCAGCCTGGCACATAAGCTTGTTGCTCAGGAGCAGCAGCTTGCAGCACAGCAGCAAGAGCTAGCTGTACAGCAGCAGGTTGTGACAAATCAGGGTGTGCAGATTACTGGGTTGCAGGGGCAGCTGCAGGAAATGCAGGCCCAGCTCCAGGAGCTGTTGCAGCGGCAACAACAATAATTGCATGCATGGCATGGTTCGCCAGCTGTGGGTGCGTCTGCACACCGCTTTGACGCAGTGCAAGAGTTTGTGGTGCTGAGCAGTGCCTGTTGGCCAGCCGACACTGCAGGGCAGTGCAGCCTGCAGCTTTGTGTGCTTGGTGTTTGTTCTGTGCACCACATCTGTCATACACCCAATTGGTGCATGTTGTATCAGCAAGATGATGACACCTTTCTGCACCAGGTCCGTGTATCTTGCACGATTACATATTGTATATACTTGCCTTAATGCACCGTGTGCATTCATCAGGTCATTGAGTGGGCCTGGTCAATGTCTTTTTGTTGCAAAGGGTCTGGCAGGCGTTGTCACTTGTGAGGCAGCAGCAGCTGGTCAGTGCAGTCAACTGGCAGATCATGGGCATGAGGGTCACTTTCGGTGTGATGCAGCAACTGGCCGTGTTGACTGGGCTCATGCTGCGCATGTTTGAGGGGCCAGGTGGTGGTCAATGGCATCAGTGAAATCAGGTACAGAGTTCAACAACATACAACTTCTTCAAGCTGTGCCTTGCTGTATGTTCACAACATGACACTTGGGCACCCCTGGTCACCTCTGCTGGTTGGGGTGTGTGCCTACTAGGCACTTGGCACTGCCTAGGGTGCTGACGAACCCAGATGATGCACAGGACAAAATCGCAGATCGGTGCAAGCCTATGCCGGTGCAACCACAAGACGAAAGGAATGGCAACTGTTACACTTTTGAACTGGAACCCGGAATGCTGCAGCTAAATCAGTCCCCCCATTGTATCTCTGCAGGGGTAGAAAGGGTAACCCTTCCTGTGACCAATTAGTAACCCTTACTAACACTAATCCTGCATTCCTGCTGCGGACATCAGAAGGTTGCTCAGTCAAGAGAGTGTGTGCCAGTTCCAGAGCGCTTCATTCTAACGGAAGACCTCGCCTCGCCTTTATCTTGCATGATCCGGTGCAGAGATCACAGGCTCAACTTCGTCTCTGCCGTTTCTCTCCTCAAATTTCTTCTGCATTGCCGACATTTATCTGTGATCACAATCTGGGCCAATGCAGCTGCTGCAGCCAATACTGTGCATACTTGGAACATGATCTGACTGCAGGATTCTCCCACTCCCCAGGGAGGGCAGCATCAATCAATGGGGACCGATCACCGCTCTCCTGCGGCTGAGTCTGACCTCCCAGTCTCCCTCAGCACCCTGCTGACCTTCTTGGACCCCCAGCTCGAGCAGGCCTTCAGGGTGCGGCAACGCAGGCTATGGAGCAGCACAGAGTCCTGGCGCCTCAAGATCCATCTTTGGACGGCAGCCATCAACGTCATCGTCATCGGCTTTATTAACAGGGTACGAGAGGGTGGGCAGACCGGCAGTCACCCAGAAACGTCAGCAGTGGGTGCTGTATGGTGCACGGGCAGGTGGCAGCTGTAGCCTTATCTCAGATACTGCCTGACAATTGATAGTGGGTGGGTGTCTACACAGGCTGTACAGTACGGCCAGGATACGGTATCACACCCTACACCATGGATGGACAGGGGAACGGGGGACATGTCATCGCTAAGCTACTAGCGCAGTTCTGCACTGTACATGGCCTGAATGCAGTCTTCACAGGGCATATTATACTCCCTTTCTGTACTAGCTTCTGCACACATCCTTTCCCCAGCAAAGGGCTCCCCTGCTGCCATTGCCTGCTCATCACTTACCTGCAGGACCTCATCTTTGTCAGCACCCTGAGTGTTGCCGCCCTGCTGCTGCCGTATCTGGTGGTGTCAGCCCTGCACTGCTTCCTGGCACAGCAGCAGCGCGGCACAAGGGTGTGCATCCTGATCAACCACCTGGCCGAGGTGAGGCTGCAAAAAGTCGCCTGCCCTCACCTCTGCACACAATAGGTTCCTAGCATGGCTAGCACTTGCTGCAATTCTGGTGGTTCTGCCTTTTTGGTCAACCCGGTGTAGGTGGTGCAAACCACCGCAGGGGAGACAACTTATGAGGTTCACCTGGCTCGATCCTGGTGGGCAATGCCATTGTTGTTTGGCGAAAATGTCCATGTAACATACTCCCCCAAAAAGCAAGGGGTGAACCGTTCACCGCAGGGGTGACCCCTGCAACACTGAACATAGCAGGGACGCTCATAGTGCAGCAGGGGCGTTGACATGTTTCACATTGCCGCCTTGTTTCCTGACAAGCTTTTGATGTACCGCCACCCAGCGTTGACAGCAGCAAACCTCCCCACACGGCTTTACTGCTAGTAGGGATGCAGTTGATCAGCACATGTGCATGCCTGTCAGCATGGCCGATACTAAGGTGCTGCTCTTGCGACAGCGTAATGCCTACGAGCAGCATTGTCATCACACACGCCCAAGTATGTCACTCTTGAATCCTGCTGACAGTTGCTGCCCTGTCCTTGGGCCCTGCAGGTCTCCTACGGCGTCATCGTGACCCTGTCCGTGCCGGCCTGCATGGGGCCTGCTCTGACTACCGCCAGTTTGCCCGCAAGATAATCCTGGGAAGCGGCATCATGGCCGCCAGCTGGCACAGGTGTGTTCAACAGCAGCGAAGAACAGCGGGCACGCAGCCGCCATGGGCGATTGCATCTGTTGCATTGACACGAGTTGTGGCGACAAGGGCCTGGAAGGCAGGACAGACACAATACTTGCGTGCATGTGACTTGCAGTTGCTACAGATGTGCAACACACAGAGGGCGCGCCTCGCATTGCAAAGGCGGCCTGCCATAAGACAGCAGCAACTGCGGTGATGTTGTGTGTGTGGCCAGCCGGTGGGGGTCCGCCCCTGCTGTGCCTGACAAAGCAAACTGCAGTGCTGTGGCCCACTATCGGATGTGATAGACAAGACCCAGCCACATAGCAATCATATAGAACGCGTATCCCTTCGCAAGCTGCTGTGTTGCGTGGCTTACAGGGTGGCTGCCAGGGGCAGCGCTTTGCTGTTGTCTGCCACACTCGCTGCTCATGCTTGCTGTGCTGCCCCACCGCTGCTGCCCTTTTTTGTGTGCTGTCACTGACCGTAGGATGCTGACGCCGGCCTTTTTCTCAGCGGCGTGTGTCCTCACGCCCCTGCAGTTTGCCTTCCAAACCTGGTTCCTGGCACCCCGCATGTGCAGCGCAGTGCTGTCCAACCCCTTTGGAGAGTCTGCCATGGGGTCGCTCCTTACCAGCCTGAACAGCATCAGCACATGGGTCCTGCAAGGCACTTGTGTGACCAACGCACACAGCACCGCCGATGTTATGTGGGGCTGTCACAGGATGGTGTATGTCCTGGAGCTCTTCGGGGGCGCTGCGTTGCTGTATGGTGTCTACCGTTCGGAGCTGGCTAGCAGGCATGCCTTTTTGAAGGAGCAGCAGAGGGTGCTGAGCAACAGGTGGCCTTGGGTGCCGCTGCTGGTGCAGGTGCTGCTGCATGTTGTGTCGGTGCTGCAGCTGTTCAGCATGGTGTGGCAGTTGGCCTGGGGCGGTGGTGGAGGCGGCTGCATGTAGTACTACTGCTGTTGCAGAAAGCATGCTGCATGGTGTGCTGCTGCTATTGCTGCAGTGGTTACTTGTGTCACCGTTGCAGACAGCATGCTGCTGTATGTAGTACTACTGCTGTTGCTGCAATAGGACTGTTGCTGCTTGCAGACAGCATGCTGCATGTAGTACGTCTGCTGGTTGAACAGGCTGCAGTACTGCCACTGTCACTGTTGCAGACGGCATGCTGCAAGTAGCAGAACTACTGTTGCTGCAGGCCGCACGCTGGTCACAGCTTTAGCTGTGGCTCACCCAGGGGGCATGTTTGTGTCTTTTGGGGGGGGGGGGTACCAGGGGGGAGGAGGGGTGTATGGTGAGGTGGTGGCGGTGGCGATGGCGCCCCACAGCTCAGGGCTATGACCGTATCAAGGTTGATGGATTGAGGTTGGTGACATGCTTCATGGGACCCTTGACATGCACCACCAGTTGTGCTTGACTGAGCCATGTTTGTGAAGTGTCGGAAATACAGAATTTGCGCTGCTATGTTTCTTGAAGTGTGCCTTTTGGCCGCTGAGCATCTCACACAAGTGTCCTGTCACCCCTTGGCATGTGCTGCCAAGGGAAGTAGTGATTGCGCCTGGTTTTTGTCAGGTGTGGGGGTCAATTGGTGGCACCATGGTTTGCTAGTGCCAGTACTGATTGAGTACCATGTATGGGTGCATCTGCACCTGATGAGTGGAAATGAGGGGCCGGGGGTGAAGTTGGAACGCCATGCGATAACTTGTTGGCGCCGCATATGTCAGTGTGTGTGCAGGAGGCCCTCCTTCTTGCGGCATTCGGCTTTCCGCATGTGGCACACTCTGTATCAGCCCACCTGTGACTTATGAACCCGGCAGGTTGAGCCGCGTCATCATGTACAAGAAACACATTGGAACGCCTGCAATCACATTGGCAGACTGTGCCGACACAGGCTGTTGGCACACGTGTTGTTGACTCAAAGCGCAGCGCTGCTAGCAGCGTTGGTCACAGCTGTGCTGATGCACTGTCTCTGCATGGGTGTGTGTGGGGCGACAGTCAATTCGCTGGTTGCCCCAGGTGTGTTGTTTGCATGTGTGCAGGACACCCTGTGGCAGCAGGACTTGCTGTTGGTCCATTGCTGTGTTCATTGGTGGCTGGCAGAGCCCAACTGGCCATGCCAATATCGAGCCCAGGCTGTCTTGCTTGCGTGACGCACTGTGTGAAGCTGTTGCTGTGTTTGCGTAGGGTTCTTTGGTCACCGCCCCTTGCCTGGAGCTGCATTTCCAGGGGCAGGTGCTGCATGTCGCACTGGCAGTGACTGATGAGCATGCCATGCAGCGCCATCCTCACCAGTGCTGCACATGGCGCCCTGCAGAAGCAGATCCCGGGTATGACACACATTCGGGTTCGCTGTCATGCAACAGCGAGCTTTTGTGGGTCCTTTGCAAACTGGTGAGGGTTGTTGGTGAACTGGGTACAGCTGCTTACAGACCTAGTCAAGTGAGTGAGCACAGCAAAAGTGCAGGCCTAGGCTCTGGTGCTCCTGCCGCCCAGCATGTTTGTGCGGGTGTGCCGAGTGTGGAACACAGCATTGGGCTACGTGGTGAGCCTGAGGACATAACTTATGATGAGGGTGCCACCTGACGCATCGGGTTTGGAAGCTGCCTGCAGCCGTGCCCTGAACTGCCGGCTGCACTCAAGAGATTTACAGATTTTGCGGGTGATCTGCCTACTTCTGTTTTGTGATCTGGCTACCTCTGTTTTGTGTTGAACACACTGCACTGCAATTTGTTGTATGAGGCAACCGGCAGCTCTTGGTTTGGATTGCCACATGCCCCCTGTCTGTGTGCCAGGCCATCCAGGTTGCTGCCCTTGCTTTTGTTGGAGTGATTGAGACCGTGGGTGATTTATTTTTCTCAGGTAGACCCACAGTGTCTGTCATGTTCTGTGTGTGACTCAGCGTGCTGAGTTCCAAAGTGCGCCATGTGCAGTGTGGCCCACAACTTCTTTCCACGGAACGTCCTGCTTCTGATTTATGAAAGGCCATGGTGATGTCGAGGTGTTGAGCACAGGATGCTTGCATACACAGCCCCTAGGCCGACTGCCATACTGCCAGGCAGACGGTCGCACCAGCACTTGCCTGGCACCTCCATCCACTCCTACCAAGGTTGGTGTGCATCATTGTTGCATGTGGAACATCTGCCCAGGCTTCAGTGGCTGCATGAACGCAACACTTGGTTTGTGCAGGCCCGGTCTGTGCTGTGGGCTTCTTGTTCGGAGGGCAGCTGGTGGTTCTGTTGTGGGCTGATGCTGCAATGCTCTCAGTAGCTGACATGTTGTAACAGAAAATGGGTTGACGTCGTTTTTCTCGCCCCTGGAATGGAACGTCACCAACTTGCTTGAACGCCGTTTGACTTATTGTTCAGGCGCTTGGTTTTGCCATCATGGCACGTGTTGTTGTGGTTGAACTGGGTGGAATGGAGGCCCATGGAGGCCCAGGGTGAACGTGTGAATGCGGGGCAGTCCTGATCTCGTGCTGCAGCCTGAGCCTGCTTTGTTGTCTTGGTGATCTGTGCATCTCTTGTGTGTTGGCAACTTGTCCCAACCGGCTTCTTGTCGCGTTTGTTGCAGCTTTGATGTCGGCATGGTGCTACTTGCCCCCTGCCCCCAGGGTGCAGTGTACTGCCACAGCTGCACTACCCTGCGGGTCTGCACTCAGTTTGGTTTTTGCTGTAGCACTTCATGTTCCTACGAAGGGGCCGTGTGAGTATTCTGCTTGCAGCTCTTCACGGCGGGGGCCAATGACTGTCACGTACCTGCAGCAAAGAACAGCCAGTATGTGCCAACTTGCTTCTGAATGAACTTGACACATCATCGATGTCAGGGTGAGAGACTGTGTGTGTGTGGCGCATGTGTCTCCGGCAATTTGCAATGAGGTGGCAGTGCATGTGATAAATGCTGCTAGCTATGTACATGTACATGTACCGCACATGTGCGGTGGGAAGGCTTTGGTTATGGTGGTGGGTAGATGTCACTTCCACATCAAGTTTCGAAAAGGGCAACAGTTGTTGATTATGAATAGGGACACGGTGTGGTGCAGAGATGATGCCTGTTGGGTTGCCGTGAAGGTGGGTCAGGCAATGAGGGGATCTTCCTCCTGTGCTGGCAGCCATGGTTGTGTCAAGCTTGGTGCTGAACGTTGTGCAACAAACCTTTGCATGTGCTCCTGCGAGGTCTGTCAGTACAAGGCCACTTCCAACCAAGTCCTGCAGCCTCTAATGAGTGGACAGCGGTGGCGTCAGGCTGGCGTCAAGCTACCACCAGCTGTTCCAGCTGCCACACTGGCAGCAGTGCCATCCTGCCTGCATCACACCACTCTGAAGCTGGCAGGTCACACCAACTTTGTGCTAGATCGCCTGACAGCACAATCCCTTGGTTCAAGGTGTCAGCTGTCCTTCTTTCAAAAGAAGCAATCAGCAACAGGGTGTAGCAAGAGTATGCCCCAGCTTTGCTGAGCAAAGCCAGATGCGGCACAATGCTTTGCTCGTTATCACCCCTCTCAATCACTGCACCCTTCACGTTGAGTCTGCTCATGAGCTTGATCAAGGGGTCCTGATCTGCTTCAAATCAAACGCTCAGCACTGGCATCATGTCGATTCTCGTCTCGTTGCCAGATGGTGTCCTTCAACTCGTGTTGAAACGTGTGCCCCTGAAAGATCGGCTCACCAGCTGCGCTCTAGTGAGCAGAAGGATGCATGCTGCAGCCAACGCAGTAGAGGAGCTGCAGGTCTTCCCTGGTGCCTGGCTGGGCAAGGTTCCACCCGCAACCCTCCTGACATGGATATCGAATTGTGCACATCATCTCACGAAGCTGGAGATGAGTGCTTTCGCACACACACTGGAGCAGTCGCCCTGCCAGCACCTCCAAGACCTGCGTCTGGAGTTTGGCTGCAGTGTGAGGCTAGCACCAGCAACAGGTGAGATAGGTTGATGGCTGTTTGATAGCAAGCATCACACTGCTGCGCTGGGATCATTGTCACAGCTCTGCAATGTCTGTGTGTACGTCTGTCTGCAGGTCACCTGCTTGGTTTCATTGAGGGGTGCACCAATCTCACCCGCCTGGAGCTACGGTGCGACATCAGCGGTTCAGTGGGCATCCTTTCCAACCTGGTCCACATGCAGCACTTGGACATCGCACCCATGGCTACTGCAGGCAGCCTTCAGTCTGTGCAGGGGCTGTCCTTTGCCACCCTGCAATGTATGAAGCACCTCACATACCTCAGTGTCAGGAGCCTGTCCAAGGAGAACCTTGCTCAGCTGGGGGGCCTCACCAACCTGCAGGATTTCACTGTCTGCAACAGCACTGGTCACAAGGACTCCTTCACGGTGGGCCCTAGCAGTGTGCCTGGCTTGCTGCTCCCTGCCTCCCTCACACGGCTTGCGTTGCTGTCCCCAGTGGAGGCTGGGCTGCTGTCCCTGGCCCCCACAGAGCTGCAGGCACTGCATGTTGAGTGTGAAGTGGAGGGTGCTTCCTCATGGTCGAATTCCTTATTGTCTGGCATTGCTCAGCTGCAGCAGCTGACACAGCTTCACTTGCACACCCCAGCACGCTTTGACTGGCCCCCTGTTAGTCCTGCATACTCAGCACTTACTGCCAGCAGCAAGCTGGCACACCTTGCACTTTATGGCTCTGAGCCACCCGGCAGCATCTGGCAGTATCTGTTCTCTGCAACACGCAAGCTGCCGCATCTCACTTCTCTGCTCACCAATTATGCATGGGGTGCTGATGTTAGGCAGGTAGCAGTTTGGGGTGCAGCGGACTTGTCCAGCCTTGTCAGCTGCTGCCCCAACCTGTGCGCAGCTGACAGGCTGCATGTGCAGAGTGGACGCCTTGTGTCCCAGCTGCAGCAGCTCACGGCTTTGACCAGCATCAGCATTCGATATGCAAGCACAGAAGTCACTTCCCTAGGGGTTGGTGCAGCGGCAGCAGCCGTGGCCGCATGCATGCTTGGCAGGTAGCTGTAAGGTCTTAGTAGATGTGCACACTTTCTTGTGTGCGGCAGTGAAAAGTATGTGGCTCCGCATGGTCCCTGTTGGACACAGCAGTCTGAGCCTGTAGCAGCTTGTGCTTGCTGTGTTCCTGCAGCGTCACGAAGTCTGTTGGCGCACCTCATGTGTTGCAAGGTTGAATGTGCGCGTGTGTGAGACACTTGTGTGTGCGCAGTGTGTTGCCGTTGCTGCAACTAGTGGTCGACTCATAGGGCTGCAGGGACAGCGCAGGCTATGCAGTCGCTGCAACAGCTCATAACGTAACAGCAGCAGTGACAACTTGGCATGCAGTGCATGCCCAGTTGAGTGTTTGTGTGGCACCTCTGCCAGTGAATCCTGGCGGGCCGTGGGTGTGTGGGGCCGAGCAATGCATGGCTGCCGCTGCAGCCACAAGTCTGCAGCAGCACTGTGTGCTTGGCGTCCCGGTGCAGTGTAGCCTGTTGCTGTGCCTGAATCCCACCAAGAAGAGGTGTTGCTTCTCTTTGTCAAGCAAAGTGCGGCCTATGGCTTTTGATGGTGCTCTTTTGTTTTTGCTGCTTGTGCCACAAGTGCTTGCTTCAGTTTGCCAAAGCTACCTAGATTGCTGGGCTACAAGAGCTGCAGGCCATGCAGGCACAGTTGCAGGAGCTGCTGCAGCGGCAGTAGCAGTGAGAGTGCTGCATGCAGGCACGGCACTGAGTGCTGCGGTCGATTTGCAGGACTTGGCACTGAGGGCACTGGTGGGGGCTGAATCTGTGGTTGTCGGTTGGTGTGGTGCAGGTTCATTGGATGTGTGGAGGGGGGCAGGGGTCTCTGGGGGGAGGCTTCTGATGCTTGTCGACTGCTTCCATGTTGGATGTCCATGTCCATGGATACTGTGTAAGCAGCATAGTGTGTGAGTAGACGTGAGAGGAAGCTAGCCTGTGGGGTACATTGCTTTGTCACTTTTTCGCCCGAATACTCCTTCATTGAACACGTTCCAAAGTATTTGTGGGGGCAACCACTGACAGTGTCTGCAGGCACAGCGGCTGTCTGGGTTTTGAATTGATGCTGTAGCTGCAGCGTTAACCACAGCAACTCGAGGCCCTGGACAGAAGCGTCGTCATGCATCCAACGTTGAAAATCAACGCCCGACGACATGTCAGCCCTTGCTTTCTTTGCTTGACCTGATACAACTGATCTGTGCCACCCGTCTCAACCAGTCTCTTCTCATAGTCGTTTGTATCGTCCAGACTCTGGTATTATGTCTCGCCTCGCGTCCCTGCCAGATGAGGTCCTCAAGCTCGTGATGCAGCATGTGCCAGTAAAGGAGCGCCTGACCAGCTGCTGCCTGATCAACAGCAGGCTGCATGCAGCAGCTGTCGCAGCTACACAGCAGCTAGGGCTTGGAGGTTACTTCACCATCCCTGCGGTCAACGATGTCCGTGTGACATCTCCTGAGGGTGCACGCTCAGCCCTGAACTGGCTTGATCACCAGGGAGAGCACTTAACATCCCTGAGGGTGGGAAGCTTCGACGAGACGCTGCGCCAGCTTCCCTGTCCCAATCTGCTGCAGCTGTACATGGGTCAAGGGTGCAGTGTGCAGCTTGGGCCAGCAGCAGATGGCAGTCCAGGTGTGATCCAGGCCTGCAGCAAGCTGACAAAGCTGGAGCTGTCGTCGTGCGACGTCATGGACGCCCCAGGTGAAGCCGTGGTGGACGGCCTGTCCAGCCTGGTGCACTTGAACTGGTGGCCTACAGGGCAGTGGACCCTTTCAGCGGCGACGTTGCCTTGCATGCACCACCTGACTTTTTTGCAGTTTTGCAACCCATCTGTTGAGAACTTGCAACAGCTGGGTGGCCTTACCGACCTGCAAGATTTGTGCGTGTGGGCTCAGGATGATGATGTGGTCCTTGGCCCCAGCAGCATACCTTGGTTTACCTTCCCTGCCCGCCTCACAAGGCTTGAGCTGAAGTTTTTAGTGGAGGTTGAGGTGCTGTCACTAGTCCCAACAACATTGAAGCACTTCGCTCTCGGATGTAGTATTGTGGGCCCTTTGGGAGCTGAGGGGCTTGGCTCTTCTTTGTCTGGCATAGCTCGGCTGCAGCACCTGACTACGCTCTTTGTTCGCATTGAGCCTGAAGGTTTGTTGGACTCCGTCTGGCCTCCGCCTTGCCGTGCATACTCTGCTCTCACGGCCAGCAGCAATCTGGTGGAGTTCAGTTTAGAGTGTGCTGACTTGCCAGAAGGTATCTGGCCGTTTGTGTTTCCTGCTGGGCACAAGCTGCCACACCTCACTTCCCTCATGATTGAGGAGCTTGTCAGGGATCCTGCGCCTGCCCTGTGGGGTGCAGCAGACATTGCGAGCCTTGTCAGCTGTTGCCCCAACCTGTGCACACTTGACACGATGTATCTGCAGCGGGGCCCGCATGTGGCTCAACTGCAGCAGCTCACAGCCTTGACTAGGGCTGTTGTGGTGTTCGTTATGGATGGTGAGGTAGCAGCTTTTGAGCAGTCCGTGAAGGGCCTGGCAGCTGTCACACAGTTGCGGTGTTTGCATCTGTATAAGTACAACCACAGTGTGAGTGTTGGATCACTGCTGCCGTTGACCAGCCTCACAGCCCTCACTGAGTTACGTTTTCATGATGACGACAATAATGTGTTTGTCCAGTTGACGCAGGTAAGCCCTGTGTGTCCTTCGGCAACCAATGATAGGGCTAGCTGAGCAGCACATGGCAGTCGTGTGGCACATGGCAGCAGCAGCAGCATGCTTGGCATTTTTCTGCACAACAAAGTCACACATGCTACATGTATGCCATATGCGTACACACAGTTGAGGATTGAATGAGTACAGTTGCTTGAGCTTTGCTTGAGTACAGTTGCAAATGCTTGTGTGAGGAAGGCAAGCCACCTGGTGCTGTGGAGCTGTTGCTGAACGTCCTGTCAATGTGTGCTTGCTGCAGAAAAAAACCAGCGTGGAGGTGTGGCTGCAGCTGCTGGAGCGCTGTGCTGCAGACCCCAACTGCCAGCCCACAGCCCTGCGCACCCTGGCACAGCAGCTTGCTGAGCAAAGAGCCCTGACAGGCCAACAGCAGCAGCAGCTTGCTGCTCAGCAGCAGCAGTCGGCCATGCAACAGCGGCAGCTGTCAGCGCAGCAGGAGGTTGTGGCGGAGCAGGGTGCGCAGATTGCGGGGCTGCAGGGGCAGCTTCAGGCAATGCAGGCCCAGCTGCAGGAGCTGCGGCAGCGGCAGCAGCAGTGAGAGGGTAGGATTCAGTGCTCTTTGGCAGCTTGTGAGTGTGCTGAGGTCTGTTTTGCAGCAGGAGTGTGCTGCTGGCGTTTGCAACCCGTAGTTTGATTGTGTTTTGGCACCTGCAATGTGCTGCAGCTGCTGAGTATTCTTGGGAGGTTATGCATGCAGTTGACTGTCTGTATGGCTGCCATTCCTTCCAGGTATCAGACTGTCGAGAGGGAGCTGCCGTAATGTTGGCGGCTAGCATGAGGGTGTGGGGGTGTATCGCACTGTGCTGCCTGGCAGGTGCACCCTTGTTGGCACCTGCCACTTACCCTGTAGCACCAGGAATCATATGTCTTCTGGTGATGGTTTTTGAACTTCCAAACAGCAGCTGACAGCTGACATGATGGGTGGTGCATCGAGGACCCCAGTGGCCCACCTTGTGGATTCCTGTAAGCTGTTCCTCTGAAAATTTCATACCAACCAACACGCCGAGTACTCACAGATCAATTTATCGCAACTGAACACAACCACAGACCAGGTGGCAGTTATTTCAAGTCTGTTCGAACTTCAAGTCTGTTCGAACGTCAATGACGAGGTGGACTACAACCCCCCCCCTTGCGACTCCACTCAACTGGTCATATAATTGTGGCACGCCGATCACGAAACCGTTTCTGCACCAGCAACAATCCAGCAGCTCCAGTTCCGTGATCAGCATGGCCGAGCAGAACGGCAGCAACGCTCCAGCTTTGCCTTGGGCTGCCCAGCAAGGAGCTAATGCAGACGTGAAGCCTGTACAGGACACGAATGAACCCACGACGGTTCGACTAGAGGACCTTCAGCCCGTGAGCACACAGCAGCTGGGCCTTGAGCCAGGAGCAAGGATTGAGGTGAGCTGTAGGCAGCGACGCCCTCAACTCAGGAGTGCGTCTGTCATGTTTCTGATCAGCCACACTCTTTCCTGCAGGTCATGTGGGAGGTCACAACAGAGGAGGCAGCAGGAGATGCCAGCAGCAGGGTGAGCCCATGCCCACTTGCCTGCCCCGTGCGATTGGCAGTTGGTCACATGACAGCTGGACACATCTGCGTGTGCAGGACCCATCGTAGAGTGCAGCTTGACGTAGCAGATACCCACTGCCAGGGCAGTGCTTGTGCTCAGGGCATCACAGTCAACGGCAGTGCACCACTCAGGCCGCACTTGCAGCACATCCCTGTTGCTTTTGGGGGGAGGGGGGGGGATGTGTTGCCTGACAATACCTACATCAACGCGATCCCCCACTCAAATTGACTGTGCTGACTGTGCTGATTGTGTCCTGCAGTGGTTCCCTGCCAGCATTTCCTGCACTACCTCAGCACAGGACCCAGTGCAGGACCCCGCCAGCACATCAGAAGCCCCCACCAGCACATCTGGAATTGCGGCCAAGCAGCTGCACCAGCAGCACCGCTGCATACTCAAGTGAGCACCAGCCCGCCACTGACTGTCTCACTCTTTTAGCTGTACATGCAGCCCCTTCACTACAGGCGCCTTAGCTGCCTTTTCCTGTTCAGCACTCCCACATGCAGTTGTACTTCTGAGCTTGGCTTGACTTAGCCCCAGCCAGTCCTGCAGCTGCCACGCAACTGTCAGCCCCCAGCACAGCGTGATAACAAAGTGTCCGACTGGCTGGCGCCCACACTAGGTATTGTGCTGCTGTGCATCAGGCAATGCATCCAGCCCATGCTGACTGTACACCTTGGGCCTCTTCTACACCAGGCCCACGCCACCAGCTGTAGCAGGCAGCTCGACATCTGATCATGGCCATGCAATGTTTTATGCATGCACTCCTGTGCTGTGCTGAGGCTTTTGTGCTGTCCTGCACTGTCTGTTGTGTGCTGCGCAGGTATGATGGCAGCGAGGAGTTCCCAGAGGAGACTGCCACAGTGCTGCTGCTGTCAGAGCGTGAGTGAACCCCCCCCACACATGTACTTCACCCTGGATGCACTTGCCACGCACATTGCTCATGCCAGCACAGACGCTCTGAACCATCAACCACATGAATCCTCAACTTGGACAGTGTCACATCGTGGTGTGTCTCTCCTTTGACATAGCTCTCTGCTGCCTCTCTCCTGTCCCGTGCTGTCCTGCATTGCAGACGAGCTGTATGACCTGGAGAGGCGTGACACCATGGTGTGGCGGCGTGAGGGCGACAGCTTCGAGCCAGCAGAGGAGTCGGATGAAGAGGAGGGGGAGGAGGATGCGGGCGACGCCAGCGACATGGAGTGAGTGCGAGCTGTGTTTTCAAGGGGTGGGGGGGGCAGCTTTGAGGGTGTTGATCAGCAAACCCTGGAGAATATTCAAGATGGATGCGCAAACACCTCTGGCGCCAAAGATGTGTCTTGGGATGAGGTAAGGAGTCAGATGAAGAGGAGGAGGAGGACGCGGGAGAGGCCAGCGACATGGAGTGAGCGCTGTGCATTGTGGCTGTGCTTTCATTAGGGGTAGGGAGCAGGTTCAAGGCCAGCGACATGGAGTGAGTGCTGGCTTTGGCTGCATTGTGGCGAAGAGAGGGAGGGGGGGGGGGTGAGCAGTTCCGAGGATGTTTATCAGTGAGTCATGTAGGGGTTTGAGTGATGTTGCAGCAGGCACACACCTTGGGCGCCAAATTTGTGTTTTGGAGGGGGTAAGGTAGGCAGGCAAGGCTCAGTAAGCTGGAGAAGGAGGCGCGGACCAGCAACATGCAGCTAGTGTGGGCTTGCTTTGTCCCAACACCCTCTGACTGCGAGAATGAGCATGTTGTTTGATGACAAATTGTTTGATAACTCCTGGCAGGGTTGATGGGACGTGTGGGCCAAACTGTTTTG
This sequence comes from Desmodesmus armatus, assembly GCA_007449985.2. Taxonomy (NCBI): domain Eukaryota; kingdom Viridiplantae; phylum Chlorophyta; class Chlorophyceae; order Sphaeropleales; family Scenedesmaceae; genus Desmodesmus; species Desmodesmus armatus. The sequence goes on from VIIQ02000120.1 coordinate 48,984, forward strand.
CAAAGGAGCAAAGGGCCTCGCAGGACCCAGTGGTGGGCAAGGTTGTGCTGTTGAAAGAGAAGCCCTCGTCACTTACTGCATCCCCCCTGCCCCTGTCTCTTCCTCACACTTGTGCCTTCTCTATGCCCCCCTCCCATTCCTAACAATCGCTGTCCATGTTGATGCACTCCCCCCACCCCCACCCCCCTTACACACCCAGGGTGTCCCCTGAGGAGGCTGCTGCTGCTGAGGCTGCCATGATGGAGCGGCTCACGTCCCTCACGCAGACGGAGAAGCAGAAACAGGACCTGGTGGCAGGCTACAACGACTTCAAAAACCAGTTCAAGTGAGTGACAGAGATTCGCAGCCAGGTTGGCAGAGATTGGCAGCCAGACGTTGGCAGCCAGGAGTGCAAAGCTCAGAATGGCAGACTATCGTTGGGCCATTGTAATTGATATTCCCACCCAGTGAGCACTTGCTGGCTGGCTATAATGACTCAGAAACCAATGCAACCCAGTTCAGGTGGCGGGGAGCGTCATGGTGGCGGGGAGCGTCATGGAATTAAGTTGGTATCACATGGGCGTTTTTCCGGGCGGGCGCGGCGGGCGGGGCTACATGATGCTGGCACACTTCCCTGTCCCTTCACACAAACCGCCCACACATTCGCACCCCATAGCCCACCCTGCACACCTTTCACCATGTGCTTTGTATGCCCCCCACCCTCTCCCCCTGCAGGGCGTTCATTGCCGCCAAGGCCTCGTGTGCTGAGGGTGGTGACGTGCTGATCACCACCTCCAACGTGCTCATCAGCCCAACCTCTAGCATTCTCAATACTAACATAGCATGTGCACGCCCCCCCCCCCCCCTTTGGCCTCGCAGGGCATTCGTCGCCGCGAAGGCTTCGTGTTCGGAGGGTGGTGACGTGCTGACCACCACCTCTGACGTGCTCATTTGCCCAACCTCTGGCATTCTCAATACTAACATAGCATGTGCCCCTTGCCCCCCCCCCCCCCGCCCCCGCCGGGCAGGGCGTTCATTGCTGCCAAGGCCTCGTGTGCTGATGGTGGTGACGTGCTGATCACCACCTCTGATGTGGAGGAGTTCAAGGCCATGATGAACACGCAGCGCGCAACAGCAGGCGCACACAGGCGGTAACCTGGACGCTTCTTGTGATAATGCCCTCTCCAGCTGGGATGATGAACAGGCAGCGCGCAACTGCAGGCGCACACAGGCGGTAACCTGGACGCTTTTGGTGATAATGCCCTCTCCAGCTGGGCTGGAGCCAAGAGAACTTCGTCCCAAGGTCACCCTGAGCCAGCACTGAACAGCATCAGCAGCACTGAGCAGCATCCAGGCAACCTCAGCTGAAGTGTTGCCCAGTGTTGAGGCTGTCTCAGCTGAGTAAGCAGGGCCGAGCTCAGCAGCTGCTGCTGCTGCGGCTGCTCACAAGCTTCTATCAGGCTTTTGGGGGGGGGGGGGGAAGAGTTTGGGGAAGCCCCAAGAGGCTGTAGGAGTGCAGACAGCAGGACTTGATGCATTGATGTGGTTGCGTCAGCTGCAGTCTGCAGCACGGCAGTCGCATTTGCATGATGTGTAGCAGCACTGCATGCTATGGCATGCTTGCGCCTTGCCAAAGCTCGTGGGTGCACGTCATTCGTGTGTGTGTGTGTGTGGCCATCTGCTGCCGGCACAGCAGCTGCAGCAGCCAGCGCAGCATACGTGCTTGGTGCTGACATCAGTCACGCCAACAGCACCAGCACCACAGCAGCAGCAGCAGCAGCAGCTGGAGCAGCGGGCAGGGTCCTGGCTGGAGGTGTCAGGGGTAGCTGATGTCTTGGGGTGTGTAAGGGGGGGGATGTATGTTAGGGCCTGCTTGGTTCAGGGCTGCTAGCGCAAGTTGGCATTTTTGTAGCTTCTGCATGGTACCAACCCGTGTACAGTACACCGTCTGTGCAATATCATTCTCTGTGTGTGGTGGGCCCGCAGTACTCGTCAAGCTAATCATTACAGGCTGTAGCGCCAGCCTGTGCTGCAGTCGATGTGGCTTCACAAGCAGACACTCTTCCCAACAGCTGTTGTGTGTGTGCCTCCTTTGTCAATGCATTTGTTGCCAAGTATCAGATGGTGTTGGCACACTGGGGCTGATGTCAAAGGTCAGCGCTTCAGGTCTTGCTTGTCTTGTTGCCTGTGTGTGACACAACTGAGAGGTTACACTTGTTCTGAGTTCACTGAGTGTTGAGACAGTTGACAAATAGGTGTATCTCATCATCAAGTGCGCAATAAGAATTGTGCAGCATGTCCCCTGCATGCATCTTCAACCTGATCGATGAGAAAGGAGGGAAAGGTCACGTTCGCCTTATCTGCGCGTCTACCTAGCGACTCCAGGCTACAACAAGCATAATTCAGCGCTCGATAGGCTCTTCTTTCGTGTGGGGACCCAGTCGTGGTGTCGAGCAGTGCCGGAAGTTTTGGATCGCACGCTACTGCTGTGCTGCAATTTCCCACAGATCGCCCAACATCCTTAGAGCCATGGGGCAGAGTTACTTTCATAACGCCATGGTTATAGGTGCCGAGCTGGACGGGGACGATGTGGACTCAGTCATACTGAAGGCAGCAGCAGCAGCTCTCAAGGTGTGACAGTGCTGGGCACTAGGTGCCCCCTGCAGCTGTAGCCTACTGTGACACCAATTATGCAACAGGAACCCTGTTTGTTTTTGGATACCAAACGAACTGTCAAAGTGGATTGCCTGACATGAGATTGATGCCCCATTGCAATTTGGTGCCCAATCGCCATGTCAGCACCTGCACTGTGCCAGTCATTCTGAGACGTCCATCACCTTTTATAAATTGCTGATGCTGTTGCTGTCCTGCCAGGAGGTGAAGGCATGTGCGCTGAAGCACCGGGATGTGTCAGGGGGAGGCATCTACGTTGGGCTGGGTGGAGTGGGCCTCACATACCTGCGCATGGCACAGCAGGTGCAGAGGGGATTCAAGTGAGCGGATATGGGTGACATTGTCATCAACATCAGGGCAGCAGCAGCAGCAGCAGCAGCAGCAGCAGCAGCAGCAGCACCAGCACCAGCACCAGCAGCACAGCAGCACAGCAGCAGCAGGCAGGGGCAGCAGGGCTTCAAGTGAGCAGACATGCGATAGCATCACCATCGTCAACAGCAGCAGCAGCAGCAGCACTAGCAGTAGCAGCTGCAGGGCTTCAAGCGAGCAGACAGGGATTGACCCCTTCACAACCCCACTTCTAGACTGCGCGGCTACGGTGTGAAGGGTAGGGGCTTCGTGGTGAATGGGGGGTTGCCCGTCTAGCAATCATCATCATCAGCACCAACTGCAGAGCTTCGAGTGAGCAGCACCAGCAGCAGAAGAGCAAGGCATTGATGCAGCACCACTGCTGCTGCTGCTGCTGCTGCTGCTGCTGTGTAGGTATGCCCATGGGTCTTACCTGAAGAAGCACTCAGTGTCTCACAGCTTGGCACTGGCCCAGCAGTTTTTTGAGGAGGCAGACAAGCTCATGGCACAAAAGAGGGTGAGCATGAAAGTTTGCGGTCCTGCTGTGGGTTGGAGCCGACCACTGAAACTGAGGCCGTGTAGCCAGTGATCATCATGCTACAGTCATGCCTCGTCATTGATTGGTTTTGGCCTTTGTTTGACAAGAACATGTGAAACCACCCACAGGACCTTGGCAAGTCTGCTTAGCTCTGCGGGAGGTATGGTGGAGAGAAAGAGTTGCGGTTCTGGGGGTTGCGATGCAGTGTGATGCTCTTGTAAGGGTAAGAAGTTGCATACATGGGGAGTATGACCCTTACAAGAGCATCACACTGCATTGCAACCCCCAAATTTTACTCCTGGGAAGCCCTGGCCATCCACTCCGGAGGAATTTTGAACGCTTGACATACCCTCCTTGCCCGCCTTTGCTGCATGCCCCTGCAGGTGACCTTCCTTGAGGGTGCTTCTGGCCTGTTGGTGTGTCGTGCTGTGTTGGCCCACATGAATGGAGATGCAGGCACAGTACAGGGCCTTGTGCAGGTGAGAGACACAAGGCGCCTCAAGCCGCTTGATGTGCAAATCGCACTTCCCATGTCCTGTGCCTCCAACCCCCCCTCCCAATAGAGTGCAACCCACCCACACAGACAACCCTGGACATCATGTCATGACATGATGTCTTGTCATCAGGTCCTGCAATGCCTGTGGGGCTTATGATTGGTATTTCCAAAGGGGTGGGGGTGTTATGCAGGGTTGCTAAGACGGCTCAAGAGTGGAGATGCAGGCGCTGTGCAGGGCCTTGTGCAGGTGAGAGGCATCAGGCAATTCATGCTGAACTCATCGTTATATGGCCTCCCAACACATTGTTGCAGTTCCTGTTGCCTTGGCTTTCCCCAACATTTGGCCCTTTGGGGGAGGGGGAGGCCTGCTTCAATCCTTTCAACACCGCAAAAGCTGACTGAGCATCTTGGAAGCCAACGTGTGCACATCCAGGGTGTGCTGCCAGATGCCGCCCACATTACGTCATGCTCCCTTCCTGTGCAAAGCGGTGTATGCGTATAACATCTCCCCCCCCCCCAAACGGCATGTTTGATCCCCCCATCCTGCATCCAGGGTGTGCTGCCTGGTGGTCCAGGCAGCCTGCATGGGTGATTGCACATGTCACCTATGCCGGATCACAGCACACATAGATGGAGGCAGCTGTGTCCCTCTTATCCTCCCGCTCACTCTCACTCCCCCTTCCCCCCCCCCCACCCCCCCCCACCCCCCCCGTAGGAGCTGACAGGGCTGTGGGAGTCTTGCATCCAGGGTGTGCTGCATGATGGCGCCTCAAACACATAGCTGCGGCCACCCTTCCCTGTCACCCGAACTCCTGCCCCCCCCCCTCCCACCCCTCCTGCCCCCACACCCATGTAATCAACCTGCAGAAGGTTACAGGTCTGTGGGAGCCGCGCATCCAGGGTGCACTGCCTGTACAGATCCTGGCCCAGCACAGATAGGCAGATGTTGTTGCGCCTCAATGTCCTGCCACCCCGCCCCTTCCGCAGGAGCTTACTGGGCTGTGGGAGTCGCGTATCCAGGGTGTGCTGCCTGATGGGGAGTGTGAGGTGCTGGCAGTTGCACCCACTAGCGGTGGCCACACACAACTGAGTGCCGGTCGAACTCCTGCTGCCCTCCCTCCCACCCCCCTCCCACACCTGACTGTCCACACAGGAGCTTACAGGGCTGTGGGAGTCGCGTATTCAGGGTGCACTGCCTGATGGGGAGTGTGAGGTGCTCTACGGGCGGTCCGGCTACCTGTACAGCCTCACCTGGCTGCAGCAGCAGCTGGGGAGGGACTTGGTGCCACAACAGCTGATAAAGGTACGTCAAGTGTGCTTGAGGTTGTTTAGTGTGTTAGCCATTGGGGATGCGTGTGTGTGTGTGGGGGGGGGGGGGTGCCGCATATACAGTTCAACGTGGCAGCAGCAGCTGGGGTGGGACCTGGTGCCACAAAAGCTGATCAAGGTATGCCAAGCTGGCTTGAAGTTGTAGTGTGTGGTTTGACACAGAGTTTGCACAGAGTGTGTGTGTGTGTGTGTGGGGGGGGGGGGTGTTGCCGCATACACAGTTCGACGTGGCAGCAACAATTGGGCCAAGGTCTGGTGCCACAACAGCTGATCAAGGTATGTCAAGTGTTCTTGAACTTGTTTAGTGTGTGTGTGTGTGGGGGGGGGGGGGGTGCCGCAAATACAGTTCGACGCGGCAGCAGTAAGTGGGCCAATATCTGGCGCCTCAGCAGCTTGTCAAGGTATGTTAAGTGTGCTTGAGGTTTATGTTTATAGTCAGTGGTGGAGAGCAATGGGTTGGCCACATACATAACAATACGTGGCAGCAGCAATGGGCCACAGCACCTGGTCAAGGTTGGTGCATGGGCAGTAATGGATGAGCCTTCCTGGATGATTATGCAGGAGGGGGGTGGCCATCACTGTGGCGTGCGCAAGTGTTGCAGTGGGGTGGATAAACTGTGTCTCATGATGGTGTTTGCCGGGTTGCTTAGTTTGTCAGCAACACCTGAGCGGTGACCTCACATGCACACCTCAATACAGTGCACTTCCACCTTCGCGTTCCTCTCAGCACACCCTGCTGACATGGGCGTGCCCACCTTTCCTGTAGGCTGTCGTGCGGCACATACTCGATGAAGGCATGCGGGGCGCGCGGGAGCTGCAGCAGCAGCAGCAGGCCGGCACCGGCAGCAGCGGTAGCGGTGGCCGGCCCGCCTCCGTTCAGTGGCCGCTGATGTACAGCTGGCACAACAAACAGTACCTGGGGGCAGCACATGGTGAGAGCATGTGCTTCTTTTTGAAATTGAAGAGTTTTTGAATAATGATCAGGTGTGGGATACCACAGAGGGAAGGGGGGGGGGGCTGGATGAGGTGCTTGTTGTGGGCTTTGTCGGGCTTTGTAGGGGTTAAGCCCTGGTCACTACTGCTGTGTAGTGTATGTCCTCGGCAGTGACTCAGACAGCTAATTGCACATGACAGCTTGCTTGTCGCTTGCAGTCGTCTGTTGACATCACCGAGTGCTGAGAGCTGTCAGGTGGCCAAGTGTGGTCATCTTGGGTCGCAGTTGCATGCAATGGGCTGACTATGTGCAGACGGACCCTACCCTGTCTCGAGGTGTGGGCGTTGGTCAGTTAGCTGGGTGGTCGCGGTAGCTTTGACCATGCTGATGTGCAAGAGTCGGGAACAGAGCGCTGAGCCCAAGCCCCGTCCAGGGGTACAGATATTAGAGTACTGCTCAGCGGTGACAGTATCCACTTGTAACCCCCCCTAAATAATAGGGTACCGCTCAGCGGTGACAGTATCCACTTGTAACCCCCCCCCCCCCCGCCAATTCAAAGGCAACCACAAGATGGCACCAGAGCCACATTCAACGTCACATGTACAAATCACCTCACAGGCGGCCGGTGTTGCACTCTGCAGGTATTGCAGGCATTCTGTACGTGCTGCTGCATCAACTGGGGGCGATCAAGCAGCTAGATTCCGAATGCGGCAGCAGTGGTGGCAGCAGTGGCGGCTACATGGCAGCAGTGCGGGGCACTGCTGATGCACTGGCGGCAGCAGCACTGCCCAGTGGTAACCTGCCAACAAAACTGGGCGACTCGGAGGACTTGTGAGTGTGGCACTGGGGTTGCGTTGGGGTGTTGACGTTTCATTCTCCCTGTGGGTGTCTTGTGTGGTGGAGGGCTGTTCGAGGGCTTGCTGACATTTGCTCCTGTAGCTCAGTGGTCAAACGGAGAGTGAGGCACAGTTGTGCACGCGCTCCCTCACCCCTCCCCAAAGTCCCTTGATAGGTCAGGCGGCAGTAGTGGCAGCACTGGCGGCTACATGGCAGCAGTGCGCGGTGATGCCCTGGCGGCAGCAGCACTGCCCAGTGGCAAGCTGCCGACAAAACTTGGCGACACAGAGGACGTGTGAGTTTTGCGCTTGGGTTGCATTGGGGTCTCATTTCCCCTGTGGGTGTCTTGTGTGGTGGAGGGCGTTTTGAGGGCTTGCTGACATTTGCTCCCGTGGCTCAGTTGTTGAACGGAGAGTGAGGCACAGTTGTACACCCCCCCCCCCATGCCCCTTGACAGGTTGGGCGGCATCTGTGACAGCATCGACAGTGGCAGCAACCTCAGCAGCTGTGACAGTAGCATGTGCCTTGTCTGGCACTGATTTATACTTCCCTTTAATGTACGTGCAGGCGTGTTGCGTGGTGTCACGGTGCTGCTGGTCTGGTGCTGGTGGCTGCAGGCTTCTGTTGCATTTTCCCCCTGTTGTACAGAGGCGCTGCTGCATGTGTCTCCTGGCTGGTCTAAGGTCCCCCCCCCCCCCCCCCCCCCATGGGCCAACTTCTCCGAGAAGGGCCCCCCCTGTGCATACATGCGTGTTGCATGGTGTCATGGCGCTGCTGGTCTTGTGCTGGTGATGCTGTGCGCTGCTGATCCCCCCCCCCCCCCCCACCCCCACCCCCACCCAGCCCACCCCACCCCCGGTGCCCCTTGACAGACCCTGCGGGGCAGCGGTGTCAAGGGCAGCAGCAGCTGATTTGAAGGGTGCAGGGAATGCTTGATAATACCATGCGCTGCCACATCCCTGTTGCTGCAAATGCGTGCAGGCGAGTTGCGTGGTGTCACGGTGCTGGTGAAACCGGGGCCCTTGGGTCGAACAGTGCCCTCGAACATCGCCCTTTTTTGAAACGGCTCTACTTATTGGCTGGTTTGCTTGAGCATCACCCCCTCCCCCTCAAACTGCCCTCCTTGTACGCATGCAGGCGTGTTGCGTGGTGTCACGGTGCTGCTGGCCTGGTGCTGGTGATGCTGAGGGCTGCTGACGTGCTGGGTGACCCTGGTGGGCGATACATGGCAGCAGCACGTGCAGCAGCAGATGACATCTGGCAGAGGGGACTGCTGCGCAAAGTGAGAAAAGAGGGGGGGGGGGGGCGGAGAAGGAGGGCATGTCTGCAAGGCAATGCAGCCACCGGGGGGCAGGGGGGGGTGAAGGGAATGAGAGCAGCAGCAGCAGACCACATCTGGAAGCGGAGAGTGTTGCGCAAGGTGGGGAAGAGGAGTGTGGTGTGTGTGGGGGGGGGGAGACTGACTTGCAGGAGACGATACATGGCACTCTGGTGGGGCGTGGGGCGGCGTGATGGGGGTGATTGGTGGCAATGGGTGAGCATAGGGTGACCGTCACATTCTCAAGATAGATATGTGCTTCATTTGCATCTCTCCTCCTCACATCTGACGTCTTGAGCCATGTTGGGCTGTGCGATGATACAGCCGGCAACGGGTCTGCATTGCCAAGAGTCTGGTGCCTCTTTGCTTTCCCCTCTTCCCCGCCGTCCCCAACTATGACAGGGTGTGGGTCTGTGTCATGGCATCTCTGGCAACGGCTACGCCCTGCTGGCCATGGCCCGGGCCACCCAGGCCCCACACTACCTGAGGGCTGCCCGGGCCTTTGCCATGTACGCCGCACAACACTGGCAGGAGCTGTATGATGGGCCTGACAGGCCGGCAAGCCTGTTTGAGGTGGGTTTTCTTGATTGCCATGTGTGTGTGTGGGGGGGGGGGGTGAGGTGGGTTGGGCTTTGGGTGAGGAGGAGGGGAGTTGTTTGAGTTGTAGGTTGCTTGCAGGAGATAGCAGGGACTGGGCCCATGCGGGACAGGGATGTGCCACATGCATGACAGGACAGCAGTGCTCGAAGTGTGGCCGTGTTTCTTCCGAGATGGTTGGGTGCTGGCAGGATCTGTATGATGGGCCTGACAGGTCGGCAAGCCTGTTTGAGGTAGGTTGGGGTTGGTGGGAGCAGGGATGAGAAGGGGGGGTAGGGTGTGTGTGCCGTGTAGCTAAAGGATATCAACTCCCTGCAGCCGGGCTGGCAAGCATGCAGGACAGGATGAGCTGCTACATGCTGGGTGCTGGCAGGAATTGTGTGAAGTGGGTGGCGGGCCGGCAAGCCTGTTCGAGGTGGGTTGGGGGGAGATGAGAGCAGTGTGTGTGTGCGGGGGGGGGGGGGGGGGCGACGTGGATTGTTTGCAGGAGACAGCAAGGATGGGGGGCATGCAGGGCAGGATGTGCCACATGCATGCATGACAGCAAGGCTACAGTGTGTCGCCATGTTTGTAGCTGGCAGGACTGGGTGCTGGCAGGAGCTGTATGATGTGCCTGACAGGCCGGCAAGCCTGTTTGAGGTGGGTTGGGTGAGAGCAGGGAGGGGGGGATGTGGTAGGGATGGGGGGGGGGGGGATTGGTTGCAGGAGTGAGGTGGGTCGGCGCGGACAATCAACTTCCTGCGCCAGGGGTGGGGGGCATGCAGGACAGGGTGTATTGCTACAGTGTGTGGCCGTGTTTTGCTGGGTTAGGGTTTGGAGGGTCGGGTGCTGGCAGGAACTGGCTGGCAGGAGCTGTATGACGTGCCTGAAAGGACAGCTAGTTCTTTTGAGGTGGGTTGGGGGTATGTGAGAGCAGGGAGGGGGGGGGGGCGCTGTGTGTGTGGGAGACTTTTTTCCTGAGGTGGGTTGGTTGTAGTTGAGGGCAGGGATGGGGGGCATGCAGACAAGAATGTGCTTCCGCAGGCCCCCGGGGAGGGGGGGGGGGGGGGTGATTGCTTGGGGCGGGGGAGGGGGGGGTGCTTGGAACAGGAGCATGTTGACGTCTCTAGGTTTGGATGAGTGTGTTACCCCGTGCAAAGGGTGCAATGGCTCTTTGGTGTTTTTTGTGGGTGCAAGTATCGAGTGGCACTTACACCCCCCCCCCCCCCGCATTGACTAATCCCGTCTGTGCTATGCTTGGTCGTGCTGCAGGGTGTGTCTGGTGCCATCAACTTCTGGCTGGATGTGTTGGACCCGCAACACAGCAGGTGGCCAGGGGCAGAGCTGTGAGGGAACTTACTCAAAGATGGGGTTTTAAACGCCAGGGGCAGCAAGGAACAGCGGAAGCCTCTTGCAGGATCCCAAGGCTTGTTGCGCAGCTACCTCTTGGTGTCAAGACCTAGCATGTGGCGATTTTGTTGACTGACGCTCGAGATTTGGCTGATTGTGTGTTGAGTTTGAGCAGAGTGTTGGATTGGAAACACTGACAGGGGAGCCAGCACTCAGCAGGCTCATTACTCTCCACCCCAGAGGATGTCTGTCAGTTTTTGCAGATTGGTTCAGCCGTTCTTGTGAGGCAGCATTGTTGCGTATCTGCATTGTAGTGCTGGTGATGGTTGGAAAGAAAAGAAGGAGGCACCAGTAATCAGAGATTGCTGCCTGGTCGCCCCATGTGTTGTGGAGTTGTGCCCATTGTGCATACGCAAGTTCAATTCCAAGCCATACTGCCCAGCAGTGCGGCAGTTGAATGCGCCCATATCACACATCAGGCAGGCCCTTCCAGGGAGATATCACACGCAGATGCTGGAGCAATTCGCAAGAGTGGACACCCCACACCAGCAATGAAGCCGGCAAACCTGGCCAACAGCCACGACCCTATGCACGAGCTTCAGCAGAACAACCATCAGCACATGCACATTTTCCAGGGCGGCCGCTACTGCAGCAGCTGGCCTTCAAGTGCAGCAATGCATGTACCCTGCTCTGCCACAACTTGCTGCAGGGCTGACGCGCTGCACAGGCACACAGAGCAACTACACTGTAGACTGAGACACATGACGGTGGCACCTACATGGAACAACACACATGACACTACCGGGGTGTTCAAAAATCCCAATCCAGCAGCGCACACCATGCGGCAGTGGCTGCAGAGCACAAACTACACGACAAAGCAGGCCCAGAGCAGTATGCACCCCACCTGTGCCATGTTTATGATGATGCTCCTCTTGCCAACCTCAACCATCAAATACCAGCTGACAACAACTTGGTGCCTGCCTGTGGGCCAGCATGATGCGTGCGTGTCCTCCCATAGGAAAGATTGAACCAGACACTTAAACTTATGCACCGACAAACAACACGTACGTGCAGGGCAGGGCATGCATCCAGTCCTGGACCCAACCACAGCATTTGCAGCCAGTCTGAGACCTAATCTGGCACCCTGCCACAACACAAACCACAACTCGTGCATAACTGTGCCGCTGCCAGCGCAGTACAGGCGTGCACTTACAACTGCGGCCGCTGCAGCAGTTCTTGCAGCTGCGACTGCAAGGCCTGCAGCTGCTGCTGCAGCCCAGCAATCTGCGCTCCCTGCTCCGCTGATACCTGCTGCTGTGCTGCCAGCTGCTGCTGCTGTGCTGCGCTCTGCTGCTGTTGAGCAGCCAGCTGCTGTTGATGCTCTGATAACAGACAATCTTTCGCCACCAGCTGCTGCTGCTGTGCCACAAATAGCCGCTTTTGGACAGCCAGCTGCTTCTGTTGCCGTGTTATCTGGCCTTGTTGGCCCCATATCTGGTGGTGTTGCGCCCAGTTCTGCGTCTTCTGCGCATCAAGCTGCACCTGCTGATCTGCCAGCTGCTGCTGCTGTTGTGTGCTCAGCGCCCTTTGCTCAGCCAGCTGCTGCGCCAGGCTGCAAAGCGCTGCCGGCTGGCAGCTGGAGTCGTCTGTGGCACACTCCCGCAGCAGCTGCAGCCACACATCAGGGTCTTGGCTGGCCTGCAGCACACAGCATGTTGACAGCAGTTTCAGCACAGACTTGTGAGTGCATGGCTGCGTGAAGGCATGCCAGAAATGCAGTCATGGAAAAAATGTCACAGGGTGTTGCCATACGTACTTGCCCTGTGCTGGACAGTGTGGCTATAGGATGGCTTGCTGTGCCGACATGCTACGCATGCCCAACCTCAAACCCATGCTGCTCCCACATGGACTCCGTGGTACGGGTACTGCCGCTGGCCCACAACAGGTGCATGCCAGTTCCTGAGGAACTCACATATGACTTTGACAGGAAGACGGCCAAGCCTCCAAGATGCGCCCCATCGTCTGCACCGTCATCATCATCGCTGCCATGACCGCTGCCAGGCCTGCTGACAAACCTGAGTTCCGTCAAAGCTGTGAGCCCAGTCAGCGGCAACAGCGACCCCATGCTCACGTCGCAGCCGTGAATGCAGCCAGTCAACTGCTCAAGCTGTGTGATTGCTGCCAGGGCAGACATGGACTCATTGACTGAGCCCCACCCTTCAACTGGGCCGAACATCACGTGCATGCTGGTCAAGGCTGTGAGCTTGTGCAGCTCAGACACATGCGGACCATGCTGCAAGGATATTGCAGAAATGGTGCGCAGGTTGGGGCAGCACTCCATAAGGTGAGATATGTCAGCTCCATCCCAAGCTAAGCCCACAGTATATTCGTCACGATACACATCATTGAACAACTTGAGGGAGGTGAGGTGCGGCAGTTTACGGAGGGGCCAAAAGGCAACCATCCAGACATCCCTCGGCAGCCCCGCATCACACATGCTGAGCTCAACTAGGTTGCTGCTGGCCATGAGAGCTGAGTATGCACGACCAACAGGCGGCCATTCAAGATCGGTGTAGTCGATATGCAAGCACGTCAGGTGCTGCAGCCGTGCCATGCCAGACAAAAACACCCCAGGAGCCTCAGCAGGGCCCTGAACCACACACTTTAGCTCAAGGTGTTGCAAACCTGTTGGGACACTCGACAGCAGCCCAGCCTCTACTGCAGACGACAGCACCAGCTCTGTAAGGCAGGCAGGGAAGGCCATACCAGGGACAGTGCTTGGGCCAACTGTGATGCTACCCTCAATGTCTAGGTGCAGCTCTTGCAGGTTTGTGAGGCCACCCAGCTGCTGAAGGTTGTCAACAGACAGCCTCTGCACATCCAAGTGCGTCAGCTGCTGCATGCGGGGCAATGTTGCACTTGACAACGTGAGTTGATTGGTTTCACACCATACAAAGTGCTGTAGGTGCACCAAAGTCGACAGACAGTCGAGCACAGGTGCATCCATGACATCGCCCACCACATACTTGCACACCTCCAGGCGAGTCAGCTTGGTGCAGGCATGAATCACGCCTGGGTAGTCATTTACAGCTGCTGGGCCCAGCTGCAAGCCGAACGGGGTGTAGTCACCATCCAGAAACAGCTCCAGCAGATTGGTGCAGCTGCGGGGCAGCTGCAGCAGTGCTTTCGGGAAGTAGGTGAACCCTAGGTACGTCAGCTGCTGTCCAAACTGGTCCAGCCATGTCGACCAAGAGTCTACCCGTTCCGTCCCGAAGTGATGCAGATGCACCTCTTGTGTAGCTGCCATTGCTGCTGCATGCAGCCTCTTGTTCAAGAGACAGCAGCTGGTGAGGCGGGTCTTGAGCGGCACATGCTGCATGACAAGCTTCAGAACTTCGTCAGGAAGGGAGAGGAGACACGACATGATTCTGGACGGCAAGGTGGTAAGATCAGATCAGTAACTCAGCGTTTTGAAACCGTTACACCCTGTTTCCTTGTGTCAGGGGTGGAGTTGCTCCCCCGGGGGACCCTGCTTTTCACAGCAAGTGCTCCTTGCTCCCCCCCCCCCTCTCTTTCAGCACGTTCTCCCTGCAAAGTGGCCGGATCGCAGTTGCCCCCCCCCCCCCCGAGCTGCCTCCAGGCTGATTCCGCTCCTTGCTCACCCCCCCCCCCCCTCAAAGAAACAGGGTGTACCGGTTTCGAAAAAAAACGCTACCCCAACTCGACTGCAACTAGCTCCACAGCGGTGTGTGGCTGACAGGGACAGAGGTAGTGGCCAAGTGGCTGTTTTGATCATTGAAAAACCAATCCAAACCAAGCGACGGAATTGGTCTTAGGTAGTAAGGTTGGTGCTCCGCCAGAGATCCAAGTGAACTGCATGCCAGCCATGGCACTGGCCACATGCAGCAGCACAGCAGCAGCTGATGCCAAGTTGGACTGCAGCACCAGGCCACCTACAACAGCGGCCACATGCAACATCGCAGCAGCAGCAGATGCCAAGTTGGACTGCAGCACCAGGCCACCTGCAACAGCGGCCACATGCAACATCACAGCAGCAGCAGATGCCAAGTTGGACTGCAGCACCAGGCCACCTGCAACAGCGGCCACATGCAACAGCACAGCAGCAGCTGATGCCAAGTTGGACTGCAGCACCAGGCTCAGGTCCTGAAGGGGCATGTGCTGGTGCATGTGTTGTCACAACACACAGTGTGGTGGCAGCGCAGCACATATTCATGCTGCCCCACTGTACCCTTTGACAAGCAGCTTGCGGCTGCACTAATATCGTGTAGCCCAGGATGCCATGCCTTGAAGGGCATGCTGACTTGATAATACGTCAAGTTTAACCCTCCTTCCACTTATAAACACCGACAGTCTTTTTTGTGTGTTTTGTGGAAAAAAGTAATGAAACAAAAGGCAAGGGTTGCAGGAAGATCAGCAAAATGTGGGAGTGTGCCACAACCTGAAACAGATATGGCACACAGGAACTGAAACACCACCTGCAGGTGTTCCTGCTGGCACACCACCATTGTGTTGCTGGGTTGTGGGTTGAGCCCAGCAGCTGCGCCAGAATTAGCACCTTCAGGGTGGGCAGTACCAGTGCACTTGAGTGCAGGTCAGGTGTTCACAGGCCAGGCATCAGCCTCACTGAGTCAGCATGTGAGCCCCCTTGTGGCACGTGCCACAGCCCAGCCACAGACAGTCTGTAGAAGCCCCAGCCTGAATCTGGGAGCATTACATGCAGAAACATCGCCGCAGACTGCAGCAGTTGGGCCTGTGCCAATTGGGTGCCCATATGGGCGCCCAATGCATAAGCATCCAGCCAAGGATCCAGCCCATTGGGTGAACAAAGTTACCTGCCAGATCCAGCGTGTTCGTACGAACAGAAACGTCGAGGAAGCGTTCACGGACACTCAAAACACCAAAAACGCAGCGGATAACTCCGCCTGCTGCAGGCAGCTTAGTGGCGAAGAAGGGCTGAACATCCACACCACGCAATTGCAGAGGCGTGGCGTGTATGACTGTTTTTCAGCCGGAATCAGGCATCTTTGAAGTCTCCTTTGCGGACTGCGAATGTAACCCTGAATTGTCACATGAACATGACACGTCGCTGCTTGCTGCACCTCTAGAGGGCTGCCAAGGCTGCAACCACCATATTTTGACACTCACACCTGCTGATTTCCATTCCTGACAACAAACTACAACATCTTTCCATCCCGACAAGGACTAAGAACATCGGCTGCTTGAAGATTTCCACCACCAAAATGGGCTTGAAGTCGCCTTATAGACTCCTTTACTTGACCGTCCTGCTTTTGTGCTGGCTCCAAGCAGCCAGCGTTTCGGCAAGGTCACTATCGGTGCCAGGTCAGGTAAGGGATGTGCCAGGTGCTCGTTCGTAGCATGCAATGTCTTTTACGAGTGCAAATGGAGGTGTCGAGATGTTTTTTGTGTCTGCTGACGCAGGTCCTGAAGATCTGCTATTTTCATGCCACAACGAACTCCCTCTCGGTTGTGACGATGTCGGCACTGGAGTGGCAGGTGATATGATTATTTGAAGGCGGGCGTGAGAGTCTTGCAGCCCAAGCCATAACAGCAGCTGCTGCCATCTCTGTTGGCGATCATGTATTTTGCTGTACGGCCACATGCTCGAAGTTTCCTGGGCGTCCGCATGCTGCTTGGTGAAGCATAAGGTATAAAGCAGCTTGAAAACCGACGGCAGACGAGGTGATGGGGCGAGTCCCCCCGTTGACAAACAAAGTAGGGGACCGCAGTGTTGCATGTGTCAGGCATCCCTGACAGTCATCCAAAAGCGTTGGTGGCTGCTCTCTGCTGCTTTTGCAGGCTGGGTACTCCAAGTCTCCCTGGGACTGCTGCCACCCTGCTGACAGCTCACAAAGTCCATGTGGAGGCTCCAGGTCATGCAAGCACATGCACATGACGCCATCCTGCCAGTGCATCGACGGATACATGTACAACCCCGCCACACACGCCTGCGAGGGTGAGTCACAGTGCCGCTGAGGTCAAGAAAGTAGGCAGTGCATTGCAAGCTGAACAAGAGAAGTAGGCAGTCACGCAACATGCACCAGCTTGAATATGAGGGGGCATGTTTTCTGTTTGGTAGGAGGGGTGACTATGCTTGACTTGTGCTTGGTCATGTTGAGCCTTCCTAGTATAGTGCGCTCACACCTCACACCACACCGTCCTTGCTGCCAGGGATGGGCTGATGCACCTTGTGCTGTCCTGCCAACCCCCTGCAGGCACAGATGCCGTGCCCACAACACCTGCCCGCTCCATCAAGCAAGCCAACCCCACCTGCCCTCCCGGCTGTGCTCCTAGCGGCTGTGTGCTTGACTCCACCATCGGGGGCTACAAGTGCATCTTTTGCCTCGGCTCCCTGCTGCTCAACACCGCCAAGGGCACTTGCGACTGTCCGACCGGCAAGTATGGCGGCGACGCCACGTGTGCTGACTGTTGGAAGGCCCACTACTGCCCTGGAGGGACATACACGGGCCCCGGCACTCCCCCCATGATAGCGTGCCCGTCCAACATGACCACTACAGGGCGCCGTTCAAGCAGCATCAGGGCATGCGGTGAGCAAACTGCAGCACAAGGCAGGCCTGTAGCACAAATGAGCACAGCACAGCCCAGTGCGATGCAACACAAGTCACGTGCATGGTGTTGCACAACACAGTGCAACACAGCACAGCCCAACGCAGTACGAACACGTGGTGGACCCAGCTCTGGTGCTGCTGCAATGCATACGCCGTGCGGTTGCGCATTATGCTGACGCCATGCATAGTGCAGGCCCACCACACTATGTTACTCACTCACATCAGCAGTGTTGCTCAGCAGTGTCAGGTTTCATGAGGTAGTTGAATGGCCCGTTCGACGGTGTGGCACACGGTGTGCACCTGACAGCAGATGCATGCAACATCATAGATAACGCCAATGCAGCATGTCAAGCTCTGGCCATGTGGTGTTTGCTGACGGCCATGCCTGCCTGCTTGCCTGGCTGCTGTTGCTGCTGCTGGTTTGGTTGCTGTAATGTCGCGTCGGGCCCAGTCAACGCTGCCGGCACCTCCTACACAGTGGACGACGCTGGCAACATTGTGGTCACGGCCTGCCCCCAAGACACCTACGGCCCCGGAATGAAGAAGCAGCGAGCATGTGTGCCCTGTCCCCCAGGTTACACAACTAGGGGGGCAACCGGCCAGATCACTGCCGCTGCATGCGGTGAGTGGCAAAACCAAGAACGGCATCGCTGCCACATCCACAAAGGATCAGCAAACCAACAGGTTGCCAATATCGTGAGAGTCATGGTCAAGTGCATTTGCCTCTGTTGATGACAGAATAGGTGAAGGGGACTGTGTGACAGCTCAATGCATGTGCTAATTAGCGTATGCCAACTTGAAGTGGTCTTCACTTGTTTGTCCCTGATGCTGCTGCTGCTGCTGCCCCTGCTGCCATGTTTGCTTTCCTTCTCAGTGGTGCCTGAGGGTTACTACGTCAAGGGTCCTGGCCAGGTAGCCCTTGTCCAAAGGGGGAGTACAAGTCCGGCTTTGGCGAGGCTGCATCATGCACCAAGTGTGCTGCTGGCGCCACCACACAGGTGGTTGCTTCAACCCACAAGGACAACTGCACCATCCTGCTGCGCTCGTACTATGCTGACTCCATGGATGGCCCTGCTATCAACAGCACCAGGAGGTGCCCGCAGAGCTTTGTGTGTCCAAGGGGCGAGGCGACAGCTGCGTTTGACCCAACCAACCCCACAGCCGCCAGCGGCACTACTGTCTTGCGGTGCCCCGACGGCACCTACACGGAGAACACTGGTGCCTCGTCAAGCAGCGCCTGCAGTGAGTTGCAAACTCTGCTGTTGTGCTGGGAGGTGGGGTGGGGACATGATAGGTTGCATGCATCAATCACATGCACTCCCCAAGACGGTCCGCTCAGCCTGCATGCGGGGTAGCTCCCAAGCGCGACGAACATGCTGCTGACGACTTGCTCACGGCCGCCGTGATCAGTGATCACACAGCTGTGTGTGGTGGCTAGCCTAGCCCTGGCATCATTTGGCTTCTTGTTGCCCTCCCTGCCCGGTGCTGCAGTGACCCCGCCCGGCTTCAAGACCATCGATGGCGTCACCTCTGCCTGTGGAGAGGGCGAGTACAGGGCAGAGTGGAAGCCACCCGCTGCTGCCAGTGTTTGTGAGGTGTGTGGCGACGGCATCAACTCCACTGCTGCTGAGCAGCTAGCCCTGTATGACCCTTCCACTGGAGATGTCAGCACCGTGGCCGTGCGCGCAAGTGCTGCAAGCTGTTGTGAGTCGCGATGCCTGCTGCCGCACGGACACATCCTCATGGCTGGCGCTAGCCATGGCTAGCGCTTCAGCATGCCTGTGAATGCGAACAGATCAGGCTCATCTTGCTGGCATGCCAGTATTTACCAGTAGACAATGTGGGGAGCTTCACAGCTGCATGCCATGATTGGGACAGCAATGCAACATGCGATTGATTGGCACATGCCCAACACGCCAAAAATCATGGCATGCACATGCACGTTGATGGTTGCCATACACATATCATTGTTGCTGAGCAGCTCCACTTGTGCGTGAGACAGTGTGGCAGTGGCTCGTGATGTTGGTCAACTCTATGTCAACGTCTAACTAGTTGGTGTTTTTTGCTGGCTCCTCCCCCCTGCAGACGTCAAGGCTGGGCAAGGCATGTACTTCAGTGCTGCCACCAACACCTACTACGCAGTCAACTGCGACAGCAACAGCTACGGTGTGTCAGACTTGACCTACGGCCTGGCAGCACATCCCTGCCGTGACTGTCCTGCTGGCATGCAGACCAGCGCCGACCTGCCCAACAGTGCTTCCTACTTTGTGTCCCATGGTGGGGGTGTCCAAGGGTTCACCAGCCCAATGGCTTGCGTCACTCAGGCCGGCTACGGGTATGACGGGCGTGTTGCCAACCGGTGCCCCGCTGGCTTCTTCAATGCCGCCGGCAACTACAACACCTGCCAGCAATGCCAGACGGGCTTGTCTACCCCCAACAACGCTAGCAAGCAGGTGTCTGAAGCCGACTGTACCCTGGCTGTGGGTTACGGCTTCCACGACAACACCATCGTGCCATGTCCCCTTGGTGAGTGCCACTCAGTGGCACTGAGTTTCTTCCCAACGCACTAGTGTTGTGGCTGCAGCATGCTGCTAGCAGCCCACAGTGGCAGACAGTTTGACCCATTGCACTGCCTGCTGCAGCTGGTAGAGAGTGCAGTACTGAATGTTGCAAAGATGGTTGCAACGGTCTTGTCACATGTTAGGGGCTGACAGCAGGCGTTGCTGCAACATGCGCATGGTGCATGGCTAGTTGCCCATCTGTGTCGATCGAGTGTTGCTGTGCGCACATCACATCACGTGGCAGCAGCTGCCCTGTACTGCCGGCAATGTGCTGTAGGTGCGCTATCTTTGGTCACAACTGAAACATGCCGGCCGATTTGCTGCTCTCTACTTACTGCTGCCATGCAGGCACATACAGGGACGCACTCGCTGCCAGCACCACCAGCCCCTGCCTGTCCTGCCCTGCCCACGTCACAACCTCCCAAGCTGGCGGAGTTAGCACCGACGACTGCAATACGTGCGCTGTCGGGTATGGCGGACAGGCCTGTGCCACGGTCTGTGGAGGCGACACCGCCACCTTTGGCCCCGCTGCACGTGCACTTCACGCTGATTGTGAAGGTTGTCCTGTCACCAAGCCTGGCTACTTCTTCGACTACAATGGAGTCAACCAGCCATTCGCCCCTGCGACGGTGTCTCGCCTCACTGCCGCATCGCTTGGCGACTGCCTTGCTGAATTTGCTCAGATTGAAGACAATGCCTGGTTCCTTGGCGGCGCAGTGGCAATGACTACCACAGCTGCAGCCACCTTTGAGGACTGTGTGGACGGCTGCAAGGCGGACGCCAACTGCATGTACCTCACCTTCAACTACGCCAATTCTCAGTGCCACAAGAAGTTGGCAGCAGAAACCTCAGGGTGAGTGCTAGCTGCTTTGACTTGATACCTCTATGGTGTGACAGCTTGCCGTCCTTGCATGGACAGCACTACAGACAGTCAGTGTCAAGGAAAAAATCACACACGATGGCTTGCAGCAACATCACCCGTAGCCAGACTGCAGGTGCCGTTGACGTCTGAGCACAGTACGGTTGCATTAATGCACCAACACTGTGCATGCCCCGTGCATGATCTAGGTTGTGGTATGGCCGGATCAAGCTCTTGCGTGGTGTGGTGTCATGTGCTGTTGCGGCAACACCGGCTCTGTCGTACCAACCAACCTGCAGGGGGGACGTCCTGGCCTTCAAAGCACTGTTGGCTGCTGACACCACCTTTGCCAAGACCAACCATATTGCTGCAGCCAACGGGCTCGCCTCCGGCGCCTACACTTTCTGGTGGCAGTCTGCAGCAGGCATCGGCGCATCCACCACACCTGTCGTCACAGCCAGCTTCCAGGCCTGCCTGACTGCTTGCGATGTCAGCCCCACTTGCGCTGCTGTTGCCATAACTGGGGTCACAACCAGCAAGGCACCGATCCAGTCGTGCAACCTTATCAAGGGCGACACCACTGTTGCAACCTTCAGGCGCAGTCTGACAAAGGTCAACACAAGCCGCTTGGTGCTGCCGGCAAACCCTGCTGGTGAGTTCTGAAGCTCAGTGACTAGCAGCGCCCCAGTTGCTCCACAAACATGCCTTGAGACGTAGTTGTTGGTAGAGCGGGTTGATTGCACCCTCTTGTAGGCTGCTTTTGACATTTGCTTCTTCATCGGCTTTACCATCATGTACCAACAAGCCCTTATCATGGCATGATGCTACCGGCAACAACCCCGCGAATAATTCTGAGCTCACAGTATTGTTTCGGTGTGGACATTGGTGCAGATGTGGCTTTAAGCGCCAACGCTTGCGGGCCCTATGGTGGCCAGAGACCAGCCTTCCGTAAGTGGCTACATACTTTGCTGATTGATAGTATAGCAACTTACTTCTGCGGTCACACAACCTTTGAAAGCGCTTTGAGTGGCCAAAATAAGGGTGGTGTTGAAGCAACAGCATCTGCGTCTGATGGATTGCATGCTTGACACTGCACTGCAGCAAGCTGCTGCAATTCATCATTACGGTGTAATGACCCGAAGCTGTGATTACTGTCACAACCGTCTTGGATGCTTTAGCGGCTTGTGCAGTTGTGGAGCACAGCATGCATGTAATACCTTGGTGTGCGTGTCTTTCAGGTTGTTCCTCCTACACAATCGATACAATTGCCGGGGGCGGCCAAACTCGAGTCAACGACTACTCAGTTGGCGTGCCGGCTAAGTCAGCAAAGCTTGTCAACCTTGGGGGTATCCATGTTGACCAAGAGACAGGCGATCTGTACATGACGGCCCCATACGACAGAACCGTGTCCAGGCTGGAAGCTGCCACCGGACTCATAAGGTTGATTGGAGGCGTTTTTGAACCAGGCAACCCACCTGCTGGTAAGTCATGACCATCAGTGAGCAGACGGTGGAGCTGCCACCACGGTGATTTGGCTGTGGCGTGAACTCCCCCCCCCCCCCCCCCCCCCCCCCCCCCCCCCCCCCCCCCTCCCCCCCCCCACTGCCTGTCGGAGGAACACAAGGGGGTGGAAGCTACATGCTGGCAATTGCTCTTATGATTTGCCGACCAAACATGGCGTACTGCATACAATATGCCGAGATGTAGCCTTGCAATACTACTACTACTACTACTTTTCTGGGGGAAGGGCCTTGCCAACCCCGTCGCAGCACACTATGCAATGCCCAGCGAGCCAGTCTAGGCTCATGCGACATCCTTCTCTTCGTAGCCCAGTGTGTCAAGTCAGGTGTGTTGTGATAGCAACACGACTTGACCACCCTACTACGGGAGCAGTTTAGAGTCATACTCAGGACTAGGAATACAATCAATACTTTGACAGTTGCGCATCAGCACTTGGCTCACTCTAGCAAAGTGTGTTTGTCTTTGCGTGTTGTTGCTTCTGTCACGACAGGCGACTGGAGTGTGTACAACCCAGTTCCAGGCACTCATCCAGCCTATACAACACGCATGTACCAGCCAATAGGGGTTCACTACCGAAATGGCGAGGTGTTTGTGGTTGAGGAGGGCAACCATATTGTGAGTTCAACCTTGACATGTTTGGAATTTAGGGTAGAGGCCCTAAACCCCTGAACCTGGAGGGTGTCTTGTGAGCCGTTCCATCTCGCTCTGTCACACACACTATCTGGGGAGTATGTTACATGGACATTTTCGCCAAACAACAATGGCATTGCCCACCAGGATCGAGCCAGGTGAACCTCATAAGTTGTCTCCCCTGCGGTGGTTTGCACCACCTACACCGGGTTGACCAAAGAAGGCAGAACCACCAGAATTGCAGCAAGTGCCAGCCATGCTAGGAACCTATTGTGTGCAGAGATGAGGGCAGGCAACTATACCAGTGTGGACACAAGAAACAGAACAAAGTCAGTCAAATACCCATAGTAAGGCCAAGCAAGCGTGCTCTGCGCACTTTTATTTTGTACAAAGTGTGTGCCAGGGCCGACTGTTCGGCATGTTGAAACACAGTAGCAACACAATCTTGGTCACCCAACTGGACTGAAGCCGGGTCAGCAAAGGCTGGGCAGGCGGTGCGCAGATCATCATACACGGGACATTCAAGAATGAAGTGCTTTAGATCTTCAACATTGTTGCTGGTGCCAGTACGGGCCAGCACAGCAGCGCGGTTGGCCAGCGAAGCGTCCTGACCAGAGCACAAACGACAGATGCGATCCGCCCTTGGGACAGACTCCCTACGCTTGCGACCCTGCTCAATTTCAAGATGTGCAGAGCCAACACGCAACTGCGCCAGGTTTTGTGCCAAGTTGAAAGACAAGCACAACTTCATATGCGGCACCGTTTGATGCAATCATTGCAGTCGGACTGGTTTCTGCAAACAGCATGTGTCAGCAGATGGGACTGGCATAAAAGGTAGCCTCCAACATCCATGTGATTTCTTTGCCAAAAGAAGTGCGCGGCTGTCGCATGTCCTATTTCTTGCAGCTGCATTGATTGCTGCTTTATGTGTGCTGCACACTGTTGCGTTGATGGTCGCAGGTCAGAAAGATCAACCTGGCGACCAAGATGCTGCATGAGGTCGCTGGTAACAAAAATGGAGTTGAGGTTGAAGGCTCAATAGCCACCAACTTTGCTATCGGTGTGCCGGGCTGGGACATGGCATTCGACGAAGCTGTAAGTGGAGGTAGTTCTGGTAGATACCCATGCTCATTGTTGCTCCAGGCTGTGATGATTTGTTTGGGTTTGGGCTGCCCAACCCCAAACAGCAAAAGCAAAGTAATAACCCAATCAGGACATCGCATGTGTAGTTATGCTTGCAAGCTTGGACTTCAATATATGGACATGCCATTTGCATGTTGTGGCGCCTTGCGCAATGTAGACTCCACGCCTACCCAGAGATGTGTTGTTGTTGTGGTTGTGTGCAGGGGAACATGTTCGTCACTGGTTGGGAGCGTTCAATATATCAGCTGAATGCAACTACGCAAACTATGACAACCGCCTTCACTGGGAACGCCATGTGTCCAGCATCTGCTGTGGCGTGCACAAACGTGCCGGGTGGGTTTGGCCCCTTCAGCAGGAGCACATGTGGCGACTTCGCTTTCAGTGACCGGGACAGAAACATCAAGATGTACAAGCATGCGACTAAATCGTTTGACAACGTGTACAGCGTGACACACACAATGGGTGCCAAATTGATGTGGGACCTGAACGGTTATGATGTGTGGGTGGGCGACACCAACAGGTGAATGAAGTATTGCAACTTGTGTGAAAGCACCAGCAAGACCTCAGCAAAAACATGGAGGGCAACTTGTGACGGTTACACATGGCATGCATGCATGCTGCACGCATACCTCAAATGATGTTGCCCACACGTAGGCAGCAACCAGCTTGCTACTGGGATTCTCTGCATACTATAGTATCAATGTTGTATTGTATAGTGCAGTACCCTGACACTAGGCCCGCCCTCACCAACTGCACAGATGCAGCTGGTGCCATAGAAGGGATGCAGCCCCTACAACATAGGTATCACCCATCATATCAGTATCATTGAATGGCTGCTGCTGTACTGCATTGATAGGATTGCACGGCTGCAAGATGGCCAGCTGGTGACCATTGCGGGCCAACAGCTGAACGCATCCTCCACTGGGGATGGTGGTCCCGCAACAGCAGCCACCCTGAGGACAACTTGGGCCATGACTCAAGATGCCGCTGGCAGTGTCTATTTTGTAGATGCCATTACGTACCCAAACGACATGATCATCCGCAAGTTGACATGCATGGGCGTCACGGCTGTAGCACCCTAGGCCGACGACCACCTAACCCGGCTACCCACCCCTCGCCAGACGCCTCACCTAGGGGAGGGCAAACCGCAACTAGGGTGCCAACAACCTGCTAATCCTGGCTACACTTGGACATGCCCTTTTTCCTGACCGGGCCAGACATGATGGCATACTCTTTGCCATGTGCAACAGACACAATGCTGACTAGTGGGGCTTGAGCTTGGCTTGTTGCATCGGCCTCTTGGAAAGAATGGCATCGTGGCCCACATAGTGCCAGCACACTGCGTTCCTCAGGCTCTAATGTGGAAGATGGTGATGTCACGTAGTTGCAGGTGATCGGCGCATACCCCTTGCGTGCTTGCAAGCGGAGGCTGCTTCGCGTGAGGTAGTTGTGTGCACCTTGTCAGAGGCTGCATGGGTGGGTCGTCCCCTCCTCTTCCTTGCTACCTAGATGATGCATGATGCACATGGCATCGGTGCCAGGTCCTATTATGCTGCCACCATTGAGCTTGGAGCCTTGTCACAAGGTCGCGTTACTTGTATGTGCCTTGCGGCGACATGTTGCACTCGCTGAGTGGCCCGTGTCCTTTGTGGGGCGTCAGTGAGGGGCAGAGGATTTGGGTGCTTTGCCTTTGCCAAGTGTTACCCGTTGTGATGAGGACCCTTGGTGTGTTGCGGCTCTTTCTCGGTGTGGACTGTGCTGACTTTCTACAGAGCATTTCTGCCAGATATTATGGACGAGGCTTTAGTCAAGCCATTGATGTCTGCTATGTGTGTGCTTCTCAGTGCGCAACTTGCCTGCCGCACGCTGTGTTCTGTTATGTGTTGGTCAGTCTGCTGGTTGAGGGGAGAAGTGCTACCCTAGTGGTGAAGGTTGTTCTTCCCCTTGTCAGCCGTGCCGCCATGACTCCTGTGCAGCTTGTTTGAGGCCTTGGTTCGTTGGTGTTTGGCAATCCAAAGAATTCTCGGTCCGGCCTCAGTTTGGTCAGGGTCAGCTTGGCTCGGCCCAGGATGCAGTTTGCTGCATTAAACATCCATCTCTCACCCCATGCATACCACGTGAGTGTCATTAACAACACTCATTCTCAATCCCTTTCACCACATGCTATGTTGTTGGTTGCTTGATCGTCTAGTACTACCCTAGAGTAGCATCCTCTGAAGCTACTGGATTGAATCCGATGTCTTGCTGCTCAGCAGCCCTTCACGCCTCACCCATGCACCTACAAGCAGCCGTTCACGCCTCACCCATGGGCCTGCTGATCTTGACCATGTGGGACAAAACCGGTGTTTGCAGAGCATGTCATTTTTGCAGAACATGTCATTTTTGTAGAGCATGTCATGTATATGGCATGCAAGGCGAAGCTCTTGCTAGTGGTATGCTTGCGTTTTTTTCTAGTTGGGCTGCGCGGCTGGTCTATGGGCAACGTTCGTGCTGCTTGCAAGCAGCTTGGTTGTAGGTTCACCCGTTGAGGCTCACATGTCGGTCTGGTTTGATGCCACCCCACACTGAACGCATGGCTTATTCTGATGTCTGATGGCAGAGTTGCGCACTTGTTACACTCCCTTCAGATCTTGGCCTTTCATATGCCAGCACGATGTACCGCTTAGAGCCTCCATGGTTTGTGACTCATCAAGGATTGTGGCAAGTTTTTCACCCTTCCCACCAGCCTGAAGCTAATGGGCAAGCCACAAATGTGGTCTACGGCATACATGCATGTGTCGCTGTTTGGGGGCTGACACCTGTGACCGTGGGTGGACAGCCTTACAGCGAGTGATGGGTAGACTGCGAGTGGCAGGGCTGTGCACCAGCAGCGCATGCCCTTCTGATAGACTACTGCACACACGGCACCTGCTCAGGAGCCCACCTTGGGGTTCGGCGGAGCAGTGCCCTTGCATGCCAGGCTTTACCTGGCCCTGTGGAGGATTGTGGCATTTCCAGCATTTGCTCAGGAGCCCAACCTGGGGTTCTGCTGAGCAGTTGCAATTGCATAGTAGGACCAGGCAGTACACCACTTGTGCCAGCCTGGCACTGTTGTGTTGATGTACGGCAGGATGTCCTATGCTGCTGCCTAGTATGGAAATGGACTAGTACTTGGCTATGGTGGCAGTATTTATGCATAGGCAGACCCTGCGGTTGCTGCACCAGCAGAAGTTGTAAAGTACCTGCGGTGGAGGGTATGGCTGCATTGCAGTGGACCTTGTGGACTTGATTGTATGGTGCTGCATGCATGTTTAGCGTTGTTGTTTGATTATGTTGTGTTGGTATGCCCATGTCGCAGGCCCATATGTGACTTGTGGCGACGTGGCTCTAGAAAGTTCGAGGACAGCAGTACTGCTACTAGTTGTTTGCGTTCTCGGTGCAGTGGTTTGCCTCGTACGGTGGTGATGGTCAAGGGGCGAGGCTTTCAAAGCTCAGAGCCTGATGTGCTACATGCAATCACCCTCCGTGTTCAGTATCATCTAGCATCACTTCCATGATCAGCGTCCATAGTGCCATCACAAGTCATAACACAGCACAGCACACAGCAGTACCAGCTGCCAGACTAGTTCCCAGGCTGGTTGCTGGGCGGTTCCTGCACAAGGTACTAGCCTGGTTCCTTCTATATACACCTTAGGAAGCACCCTAGCCCAGGATCCTGGCTCCTAGGGCTGGGAAAGGCAGCAAATGTCCAGGAACTAGCCAAGTTTCAGCCATTCCCAGGCTAAGAAAGGAAGCAGTGTGTTGGTAGGGATGCATGCAATCAGGCATGGCAACAAATACTAGCTTGATACCCACACAACACTCCCGTCAATGCTGTGTCTGTAGCCTGCTGCAATGCTTGGCTTGATTTGAGCTGCACCCATACCAGCAGCCCTTTCAACGCAACAGTGCCACCCCTACTCCCCAGCCACTCAGGATTTGTGAGCATCGTCTGTGCAGCTAGCCACTGCTAGCCACCAAGGGTGAATTCAAGGACGAACAAGCCCTGCTGGCCACATGCCCCAGAACGCGGTTATCAGTGACAAGGGCACAGCCACCGCCACCAAACCTGCCCCTCACTTCACTCATCCACTTGAGACCACCGCCTTGCATGTGCATGCAGACACTGGCTTGATTGGTGATGCCCTGCCTGCCCACGCCTTCAACCATATTTGTGCATTGTATCGAGAAGATAGATGTGGAAGGGCTTCACATCTGCACAATGAGCCTGACTTGTAGCAGCGAAGCCGAGCGGGCGATGTGAATGTGGTATCGTCTGATGACACTTTCTCTTGCATAAGAGATGTGTAAGTTGTACACCTCATAGCAATGCACATAGCAGCTACCAGCAAGCAAGCGACGAGCCCAACCCAATAGTACACTGAATCTCGCTTGCACAGGCAACACCACACAATGGGACTCACATAACGGGTACATCAACACAGTGTGACTCGCACCATGCCGGTGCAGTGAAACAGCTATCGGGTGGTTGCACCCCGCCCAATCCCACCCCCGCTGATAGCACGGCGCCCGTTCCAGCATGACAGCATGGTGCTCTGCAAAACACGCCCCCATCACTTGGCTAAGGGCGACGTTGACTAAACACACATGCAGTGCAGCAGAGAAGTGCTGTATGGGGTTAGGATGACATGCGCAGGCACGCCGTGCAAGCGAACGGTCCTCCTCCGTTCCTATCAAAGTGTTGCTAATGCACAGCAAACCACTCACAAACATCCACAGGTGCAACACACGCTCCACTTATGGCCATATGGCATGCATGCTGCAGCCACACTGGACCAGCCCCAGCCAGTCACGACAGTGAATTTTACATGACTTCACCTTCACCCGCCCCTCCCCCAAACAGGCGATACATTCGCTGCCTGTGTGGCACCTATGCCCATGCTTACGGCAGCTGGCGCTGCAGCAGCTGCTGCAGCACACCCTCCAAGCTAGCAATGCGCGCACTCTGCTGCGCTGCAAGCTGCTGCTGGGCCAACAGCTGCTGCTGTTGGGTGGCAATCAGCTGCTGCTGTGCCACTATGTGTTGCTGCTGCTGTGTGACAACCGCGTGAAGCTCAGCCACCTGCTGTGCT
Organism: Desmodesmus armatus; assembly: GCA_007449985.2. NCBI lineage: Eukaryota > Viridiplantae > Chlorophyta > Chlorophyceae > Sphaeropleales > Scenedesmaceae > Desmodesmus > Desmodesmus armatus. The sequence goes on from VIIQ02000120.1 coordinate 77,795, forward strand.
GCTGCTGCTTTGTGCTCTGTCAGCACCTGCAGAGCCAGGGTGTGCAGGGCTGTAAGCTTCCCCAGCTCGCTGTCAGAATCACAATTGGTATCTGCAGCTGGGTCGGCTTCTTCAATGCAATGCTGCAGCAGCTTCAGCCACACATCAGGGACAGAGCCAGCCTGTAGCCACAAGGTGAAAAGCAAGCAGGAGAGGGGATCAGGAAGGTCAGCAACACAGCGGATGTATAAGGAAGGGCGTGCATAGGCAGCTGCACAGTCTTCAACATAGCCCGTAGGCAACATGTGATAACAGCAAATGGTGAGGAGGTCGCGGCAAAGCAAACCCCTCCTCCCCACCGTGCGTCCCCGGGTGTGACAGCATGCAGAGTGTATGTGAGGGTCCCTGCAGCAGCTGTTGTCTTGTGCCTTCAAGGCTAGACACACCAACATGGTCATCGAATGGACATACATAATGCATTTCAGTACAAGTACGGCAGTGTCTGACTTGCCTGGTTGTCATCATGTAAAGACCCCCCTCTCACCACCACTACACACACAGACACACATTGTCTTTTACACACTCTCCCCTCCACCTTCTGCCCGCCACAATTCCCTAACTCACATGTGTGGAGTCTAGCTCGAGGTTGTAGTCAGAGTAGCCGCCAGCCCAGAAGGCTGTGAGTGCTGTGAGGCTGGTGAGAGGCCGCAGGGCCCTGGCTATCTCCTCCTCATGTCCCAGGTTGTAGTCTTGAAAGAACCGAAGGTATCGCAGCTGTGTGACAGCTGCCAGGCCCCTCAGGGACTCCTCAATATCAGCAAATTCCTCAGGGAAGCAGTACACCACATGCAAGTGGGTCAAGGCCGTGAGCTTGTGCAGCTCAGACACATGCGGCCCATGCTGCATGCCTATGGGCCCAAGCTCACACAGGTTGGGGCAGCAGCTGACCAGGGAAGACACATCTGCTGCACCCCATGCAGAGGGTTGGAACACTTCTGGAAACCCGGTATCAGTTTCACTGCGCAAGCTAGTGAGGTGGGGCAGCTTGCGACCGGCAGGAAACACATACCGCCATACACATTTGAGGCGAGCAACATCAATATCCAGACACACCAGGTGACTGCTGGCCGTAAGTGCTGAGTATGCAGGACCCGGAGGGGGCCAGTGCAGCTGATCAAGCAGGTCTATCTGCAGCTCAGTTAAGTGCTGCAGCCGAGCAATGCAAGACAGAAATGAGCCAGGCCCGTCAACGGGCCCCTCCACCAAACAACCGTGATACGATAGTGTCAAATGCCGCAAGCCTGTCGGGGCTACTGACAGTATCTCTGCCTCTACTCGTGCTGATAAAACAAGGTGTGTGAGGGATCCAGGGAGGGTGAAGCCAGGCACGCTGTTGGGGCCAACTGTAATGCCATCAGCGGCAAACAGATTGAGCTCCTTCAAACTGGTGAGGGCAGCCACTTGCAGCAGGCTCTCAAGCGACAGGCTCTCCACATGCAAGTGTGTCAGGTGCTTGAAAGCAGGCAGCCTGCCACACAATAGAGTAGCCGGCTTTTGGAAACCCGGCTGTTTCAAATGCAAATGCTGTAAGCCCACCAAGGTGGACAAATTGTCAACTATTGCACTACCAGCCCTTGGACCATCGATGATGTTGCACCTAGCTTCTAGCTTCGTCAGCTTGGTACAGCCCTGGATCACACCTGGGGCACCGTCTGTTGCTTGATCCAGCTGCACGCTTCCCTCATATCCATCAAGCACCAGCTCCAGCAGGTTGGGGCAGGGTAGATCGTGCAGTGGGTTGCGGAAACGTCGCATCTGCAGGGATGTGAGGTGCTGTCCATAGGGCACCAACCACTCCAATGCCGACTGCATCAATTCAGGGGAGTCGACAACAACCTTGTTGCGTGGAGACACCTCATCAACCTCCCAACGGGCTACGCTCATGCATAGCACAAGCTCCTGCGTTGCTGCCACTGCTGCTGCTTGCATCCTTCTGTTTGCCAAGCAGCAGCTGCCCAGACGGTCCTGAAGGGGTACGTGTTGCATCACAAGCTTGAGTACCTCATCTGGCAATGCGCACAGACGGGACATGGTGCCAGTGCGAAAGGTGATCGGTGATCAGACAAGATCAGGTCAGGAATCTTTGACACTTTGACTGTTCGCAATTTGGCGCTGCTAAGTGTCCGTACCTTAGTAGTGAGTAAGGCTTGCTACAGCCTGCAGGTTGAAATTCATCAGCTGCAGCTGCACAGTTGCAGCTGAACATGTATCTCTGAGATACACGTGCTGGTGTTGAGCGAGTGAAGGGAAGCATTTTGAAATGGGTCTGTCAGCGCATGTTGGAGCTTGGCAGACGTGGCCCTTCCATTGCGCCAGCCTGGCGCCGCCATGCCTACACTGGGTTTTTCTGCTGCCACATGTGCACTCCTGCCATCCATGCAAATCCGATTTGCAGCGTGCAGAAGAGGGGTGGGCCGGATTGTTTCCATAAGAAGAAAGCCGATTCCGCTGAGCAGACAATGGCAGTTAGACCCATAGGCCTAGCCCCAGCACACATGCCCCAATGCCCAGGCACCGACACAATTGGCGCACGCATCACGTGTTACGTCGTTGGCATAGTAAGTGCATGCATGACACAAAACGGTAAAACACAACAAACCTGCATGCCCCCAACGCAGGGCCAAGTGACCAATCACAGCCCTCAGCTGGGGCAGAAAGTTGAGACTGTACATCGGTGCATAAGCAGACTTGTCGGAATCAAACTCCCATGCAGACTCTCAAGCCATGTTGGTCTTGCAGTGCACACAAGCTTCATGTTTCCACCACCACACAACACATGTGCTGTAATTGTACATCCGTGCATAAGGGGACTCAAGGAAGCATGCATGATGAAAGGGCATCTTGCAGCCGACAACGAATGCACCGGACAACACATAACCAGACGCATCACAAAATTGTGCTTCATGCAAAAAAAGGCTACCACGACGGATCAGCAGGTGTGAGGCAAACTTAGCCTCCTTGCATCTGCTGCTGAACTGTACATGGTGGTATGACGAGCCGCAAGGACAGCCAAGTAGCCCACACCAGGGGAGCTTCCTGCGTCCCTTTGCACAAATAAGGCGATGCAAGTGTTTTCAGCCCCATCCACCACATCAGATGAACACAAAGACACTGCATCACCCCTTGCATGCCCACATATGGGCCTTATGGCAGAACGTTCTGCCCCACAATCTGTTGCACCTGCACAAACAAACAGTCACCGTCCGTAACATACGCAACTTGAAACACAACAACAAACAACAAGAGCACACACCTCCTTGTGTACTTGCCATAGTAACATCCACTGCGCTTGTAGGAACGCTGTTCACATGCCTGTTGCTGCGGCGTAACACCATTACTTAGTAAGCTTACCCAACAGCAACCGACTTGGTACAGAAGAAAACATGCGCATCAGCGTTCCTGCAGCACAAAGTATGTCACTCTCAATGACCCAAACATCAAAGGTCCATACATGCCATTCGGCACGCAGCACTGCGCTGCAAGACACCGACACCACACAAGCGCACTGGCAAAAGGAGGGCGAGCAACCAAAGAACCACTACCAGCACACTCTCCACACAAACTGCGGCGCTAAAAGACTTCGCGGCACGCCTACCGTCAATCACAGCATGGTGTATGCACACTGCCTCTGACAGCCTGGCCTGATGCACAAGGCACGCACACACAGCACCACAGCCTTGCAGGACTATGTGTCATGCACTTAGCGACATGATCGCGCAACTGCAGTATGGTTGTCAATGCACCCGGTCCGGCCATATCTGCTGCAGCTCTATGCACAGCTGCTGCAATCGACCCCACCTACGACACCTGGATCACAAATTGACCCGATGCAAGAGGTCCAGCACAGTACATGCGAAAGTACGAGTGTGCAGTCAATGCAACCAGTCCAGCAGCATCTTCTGCAGCTCTGCGCGCAGGTTGCTGAAACCAGTGCCCCTACCCCAGCTATCACACCTGGTCGCACATTGACCCCATGCATGAGGTCCAGCACAGAACCTGCAAGACTGTGCATATGCATCTGTGGATGCAACCAGGTCAGATATTGGCCCCATGCATGAGGTCCAGCACAATACCTGCATGAGTAAGCGTGTGCAGTTGTACATGCAACCGGGTCAGACATTGGCCCCATGCATAAGGTCCAGCACACAACACATGCATGAGTAAGCGTGTGCAGTGTCAATGTAGCCCGTCCAGCCGCATCTGCTGCAGCTCTGCGCGCAGCTCCTGCAGCTCACCATGCATGCCAGCTGCTAGCTCCGCAACACCGTGCTGCTGTGCTGACAGGCGATCCTGCAAGCCAGTGATCTGGTGCTGCTGGGCGGACACCTGCTGCCGTAGCTCAGCTGTCAGGGCCCGCTGCTCAGCCAGTTGATGCGCAAGGCTGCGCAGGGCTGTTGGCTGGCAGTTGGGGTCTGCAGCACAGCGCTCCAGGAGCTGCAACCACACAGCAATACCGTCCTCCTCCTGCAGCACATGAAGACATAGGAGGGGGCGTCACAAAAACGGCTTTGAGCAGGTTTTGGGCATCCACAACCGTTGCATGTCATATTTGGCGGCACTCAATACCAAGTGAGCTTAGTGTCAGCTTCTGGGAAACATCCTGTGTGTGGGTGTGTTATGTGGGGTGTCAAGCTTAGCCTGAACCATGTGAAAGTGACGTGACAGTAACAGTGATGGCTTGACTCACCTGCAACAGTTTCACTTTGTTGTAGCGCCGCTGCACCTCTGGCACCTCATCGGAGCAGAAGCTTACACGAAGACACGTCAGGGCCGTGAGGCTCGTGAGGGGCAAGAAGGAAGCCAGTCGCATACGGTGGTCCATCATCTCAATGTCAAGGCTTTTCAGCTGTGTGACAGCTGCCAGGCCTTTCAGAGACCCCTCCACAGCTTCCATGTCAGGCACATCATAGTACATGCCCAAGTGATTCAAACTAGTGAGCTTGCGCAGCTCAGACACATGCGACCCATGTTGCAGGGTGATGTCCTCCACCTTGAGCAGGTTAGGGCAGCAGGCGATTAGGCGAGGCACGTCTGCTGCACCCCAGGGGCACGGCACAGTTTCTTCCGACGGGTACATGAATCCCAATTTTGTGAGGTGCAGCAACTTGCACGTGTTAGGGAACACATGCGGCCAGACCCCTGCCAGCATAGAATCGTGAGGCAAGACAAGTGACACCAAGCTGCTGCTTGCCGTGAGAGCCGAGTACGCAGGGCTTGCAGGAGGCCATTCAGTCACAAGCAGTACAAGTTCAGTCAAGTGCTGAAGCCGCGCCATGTAGGATAACATGGACTCTGGCCCATCAGTGGGACCCTCAACCCAACAATGGATGCCCAAATTCTTCAACCCTGCTGGGACCAGTGACAGAAGTCCAACCTCAGCCTCAGAGTGCACCTCAAGTTTTGACAGAGATGCAGGGAGCACAAGCCCAGGCACACTGCTAGGGCCAACTGAAGGGTCGTTTAAGTGATCCATTGCACGCAAGTGCAGTACCTGCAGGTTGGTGAGGCCACCCAGTTGCGCAAGGTTCTCCCTGGAAAGTCGTTCAACCCTTAGATAGGTGAGCTGTGTCAAGGCAGGCAGTGTTGCTCGACATAAGCCTTCCACAGTGCCGCGTGCCGCAAACCGACGTGCAGGCCTCACTACCAAGTGTTGCAGATGCACCAGTTTCGACAGGCCATCAACCACACCGGCAGATGGGGCAGTCACGTCGCAATCCTGTAGCTCCAAGCGAGTTAGCTTGCAGCTGGCCTGAACCACACCTTGCTGGCTTCCTGCTGCTGACCCCAGCTGCACATCGCAGTTAGACAGCTGCAGATCCAGCAGGTTGGCGCAAGGCAGTGGCTGCTGCAGTGGCTTGGGGAAGTTGCTGAGGCTCAGGCGAGTCAGGTAATGACCGTAGTATTGCAGCCACATCAAGGCACAGTCTTGATACTCATCTTGGACTTCAGCCGGCACGTTTTGCCAGTCTCCAAGCACCAGCTCCTCAACTGCTACTGCTGCTGCATGCATCCTTCTGTTCACCAAGCAGCAGCTGGTCAGCCTGTCTTTGACGGGTAAATGCAGCATCACGAGCTTCAGCACCTCATCAGGCAGGGACGAGACGAGATCAGCCATCACACGTGCACTGACGGAAAGCAGCAGTACTGCTGCTGCTGTAGCTGTAGGGTTTGATTATACTGATGAGACGGAAATAGCAATGGACCGTTCTCCCGAATCAAGATGTTTTGCAAGGTCCAGCGACTGAAGACGACAGGGCGGTATTGAAACTCAGATCGTGTTGTGTCACTGGCAGTGACTCGCCCAAATCTCGCAAGTACGCTGACATCCCGACGCCTTCGCCTAAAGTAAAGAATTATTTCCTGCACTCGACTGTCCCTGTTCCTTAGAGAGAACCCCTGTACAGCAGTTCCGGTACAAAGGCCCTTAGGGCACCCTGCATATATGCAGGGTAGTATTTACTACCAGTGCTCTTTGCAGAGCACTGCTCCCAACGCAAACCAAACTCCCAGGGCCTTACACCATCTACACCCCACAGATGCATGCGAGCGTCCACCATCATTATCACGCCATCTCTCAAAGCCTGGCAAGTACCATCAGCCAGCTGAGCGGCAGCCGAGTGTGACATGCCCGAGAAACAACCCTCAGTTGCGTTGATGCCGAAGTGTGCCAGCAGCATGGCTGACACTGCTGACCGGCAGATGTGTTCAACACATGTTGGCATGATACCCTGACCAGCATTGTATGCATATACAACCAACTCCATACAATTACAAATACAAAGTACACCAGCCAAACACAGCCGTGGTCTCTGCCAGAGACTCTCTGGCACCCATTGCAACCATGGCACCATGCACCCGCTGCCAACACCAGCACATGCACACTGCAGCACCGCATGTGCCTAAAACAGTCAAACTACGATGTAGTGGCCCCAGCAAGCGCCTCGACAGGACGCCCTGTGGTGTTGCATCACGGCTCGAGCCCCTAACCAAGCTGACAACACACGTTGGTCACAAAGAATATAGCACCGCATACGGCACGCTGCACATCACGCGCTGTGCAGGCTGCCAGTAGAAGGCAACTGAGGCCTGCGCAACCTCAAGGCACTATATGTCATAACATGCACCCAAAATGCAGCTGCACAACTGGGTCAGTAATCAACCTTATGCATGAGGTCCAGCACAGCACCTGCAGGATTGTGCGAGTGCAGCTTTCAACGCAGCCGGCGCTGCCGCAGCTGTTGCAACTCTGCGCGCAACCCCTGTTGCTGACCCTACAGGCCCGACCCTTGCTCCGCACTTCATGCTGCTATCCTGACAGCCGATGCTGCAAGCCAGTGGTCTGCTGCTGCTCTGACACCTGCTGCTGTAGCGCAGCTGTACACGCCCTTTCCTCAGCCGGCTGTTGTGCCAGGCTGCGCAAGGCTGAGGGGCTGGCACCCTGGTTCTGCAGCACAGCGCTCCAGCAGCTGCTGCCACACATTAGGGGCGGGGCCTGCCTGCAGCACATCGGGGGAATACGTCACAACAGCAGCAGTAAGCGGGGTGTGAGGCTGTCACTGGCTGTTGGATATCACATGTTGCAGCACCTGACCAAGCGAGTGACCATTCCCGCATCTTTCAAACAGGCAAAGCTACACGTGCAGGTGTAGCTAGCGAGCCACGGGCTCATGAGGGTGCCATATGGCCTGTAACCTGTTGTACCCCGGTCTCTGATTAAAAATGAGGACAAGCAAAATGAACCACCAACCCAGGCTTGCATGGATCATAAGCTGACTTACCTGCCGGAACTCCAGCTCATCTGCGGGCGACCATCCATCCTCACGATTGTAGTGTATGCCCAGATGAGTCAGGGATGTGACGTGCGTGAGGGGCACCATGGCAGCAAATGTCAGATACTGCTCCATAGTAACAGTCAGGTCGCGCAGCTGTGTGACAGCTGCCAGGCCCTTCAGAGACTGCTCCGCCGCTGGAATGTCCTCAGGATCAAAAGACACCGCCAAGCTAGTCAAACAAGTGAGCTTGCGCAGCTCAGACACATGCGGCCCATGCAGCAGGGTTATGTCCTGGACCTTGCGCAAGTTGGGGCAGCAGCTGACAAGACGGGACACGTCCGCTGACGCCCAGGGCGCTAACACGGTCTCAGGATCAAAAGCAACAAAATGCAAGCACGTGAAGTGCAGCAGCGTGCGGGAAGCAGGGAACACATGGGGCCAAACCCCTTCAGGCATGCAATCCTGAGGCACAAGCAGCGACGCCAAGCTGCTGCTAGCCGTAAGAGCTGAGTATGCAGGGCCAGCAGGCGGCAAAGCTATTGAGTACAGCTCAAGCTTCGTCAACTGCTCTAGCCGAGCTACACAAGCCAGTAGTGAGCCAGGCCCCTCAGCAGGACCCTCAACCTCCTCAGGCAGACTCAAGACCTTAAGCCCTGCTGGGAGCAAGGACAGCAACCCAGCCTCCACACTTGTCTGCATCAGCACAAGCTTTGTGAGAGATGCAGGGAACACCAAGCCGGGATTCTGCTGGGGCCCAGTGCAAGCTGATCCTCCGTGGCATGCAGGTGAAGCTCCTGCAGGTTGGTGAGGCCACCCAACTGTGCGAGGTTTTGTCGAAAAAGCCTCTTCACCAAGAGATACGTGAGCTGTGACAAGGCAGGCAGCGTGGCTAGAGATAAACCTGCAACAGCATATAGATTGACAGGCCAGACATCCAAGTGCTGCAGATGCACCAGGCTTTCCAGGCTATCAACCACACCGCTTGATGGGGCAAAGACGTTGCACCCCCGTTCCAATACCAAACGAGTCAGCTTGGTGCAGCCCTGAAACATACCAAGCTGGCCTCCTGCTGCTGGCCGAAGATCCACATCGCTAGCCAGCGAAAGGTCCAGGAGGTTCGGGCAAGGCAGGAGCTGCTTCAGTGGCTTGGGAAACCTGCTGAGTCTCAGGCGAGTCAAGTGATGACCGTAGTGGTGCAGCCAGCTGAAGACACAGTCCTGGAAGTCAGGAAATGTGGCAGAGATGTTCCGCCAGTCGCCAAGCACCAGGTCCTCGAATGCTACAGCTGCGGCATGCAGCGTCTTGTTCACTAGGCAGCAGCTGGTTAGCCTGTCCTTGAGGGGCACATGCTGCATCACGAGCTTGAGGACCCCATCAGGAAGGGAGGAAAGGAGATCAGCCATCACTATTAAGTGGAAACAAGAGCAGCAAAGTATGATCGGCCTGATCAGGTGACAGAGTTGGAAGGAAATGTGCCAAATCGTAAGAGTTGTCAAACGTGATGAACGTGCAGCGCCCTTCGTGATGGTTGACGGCAAGGCGGTTTTGAACTCAGATCGTGTCGTGCTTTTCAAAATCTTTCAACAGGCCCCAACCTGCAAGTACATTTACAACCGTGTGCTTGAGTCGCTCTAGCCTGCACTCGAGCGTTGAAACCAGCCACAGTGAGAAGTGGGCCCCACCTACACTGACAATTGATCAGCTGAACACACCACCAGTGTTCCGGCACTCCTTTCCTGTCTCGACCGTGAAACGATACCCACACAGTAGCACAGCAGGAAACAACCTGCCAGCAGTATCAATAGTACACAGGGCGCTCATTGCAGAGCATGGCTCCCAAGGCAAAGCAGAAGGAGGTGCAACGCAGTGAGGAGGAGCAAGCAGCATTCGATGAGCACGAGCAGATACTGCAGAAAGCCCTGGATGCAGGGGTAAGTCTGCTGAGAGTAAAATTTGATAGTCAAATGGCAGAGTACTGCCAACAGCAGGCATGGGACATCACACAGGCTTAAAACATCGACCCTACAGCAAAGCAGTGCAACCGTGCTTCCATTGACAGTAGCCTCCCCTAGACAACAGCGGACAGGGGGACAGATTGCTGCCAACCTTGTGCAGCTGTGCAGAATATCAGCCAGCCTCCCAGGTTGTCAGGTGTTTTGCCAACAGCAGTGTTTGAGCGTGGGTGTTGCAGCATGGTTGAACAAGCACAGTCAGATGCTTTCGTTGTCGTGGAGGCAAGACGGATGCACCAGCCTGTGCATGTCGCTGCAGCTGCAGCTGCAGCTGCTTCTTCTACAAGCAGCAGCTGCTGGTGAAGTAAACTTGTGTGGTGCGCATGTGCTGCTCCATGCCTGCCATCATGCTGTTCTGCTGTTGTTGTGCCTGCTGCCGCAGGTGTTGAGCAGCAAGGCTCTGCCATCAGCCCAGCAGCTGCCCCTGTGCCACGGTAAGCCGGGGGGAGCGGTTGAGCAGGGTGGGAGACGAGGGGTTTGAAAGGGCGGCGGGGGGAGAAAGCACCAGGGTTGCACTTGGGGTGGGGAAAGGGTGCAGCAGCTTGTGGTGCTGTTGGGGTCTTTCTGTGTGTGTGTGTGGGGGGGGGGGGGCAGGAGCAGGGGGAGAACCCAGCTCACCTCCTGTCTGACTTGCAACATGCTGCATAACCACAAGAGCAAGGGGTTGTATGTGGGCCACAACCAGCTGCTGCATCTGTGCTGTAAGGAAAGGGAGGGCTGGGCAGATTGAAGTGATAAGGCTGCAGGGGAGCAAGTTGTTGGGGCTGCAGGGGAGCGGGTTACAAGCAGAAGCAGGTTTGTTAGGTTGCTGACACTGATAGCAGCAGCCACAGCAGCATTAGTGGCTGTGGGGTGTGGGCTGGCAGGGGCAGAGGCGGTGTGGGGGCTGTCTCTAGTCTCACTTCAGTCACTCCAGCAGCACCGGCAGTTGAGTGTGGCGATTTTGCAGGAGGGTCCCCAGTCAGTATGCTTGCAGCAAGGCTGGTGCTGTACAGGCCTTGCAACCAGCACATGGATACAATCAAAGAGCTTCAAAGAGCATTGCGGTGCTGATAAGGACGTGTGGGGACAACCCGTAGTTGGCTTTGGGGTGTGACTTGTCTGACAGTGCTGTTGATTGTCTATGTGTGTCTGTCTGTGCCCCTGTCTGTGTGATTCCTGTGCAGCGCTGTTGCGTGCTGATGGGAAGGACATCATCAAAAAGAGCTCAGTCAGGAAGAACAGGTGGGGGTTGGGGTTGGGGTGTCCGGAGGCTGGTGGAGTGGGGAGTCCCGGGTGTGTGTTGGGGGGGGGGGGTAAATGAGGGGGAGTGGTGGGGATTGCGCCAGCAAGAGGTACATGTGAGAGAAGGGATAGAGGATGTGGGGACTTAGGGGCGGGTATGCTCAGACATGGAAACAGTGCCTTCTGGTGAGGGGGGGGGCATCATTGCGTGTACTGGGCGCGGTGTATGACCTCTTTACCATGGCATGGATGAAGCACGGCGCTGTGCAAGCACTGCTGCAAGCATACACCCATGATGCCACGCGGCCACGGCACGTGGCCGCGTGGCATCATCAACATGCCCCCCCCCCCTCCTCACCCTACAGCGTACCTTGACTCAAGATGTGAATTGCACCACCAGCACTGTGCTAGTGCGTCATTGCTGCTGCTGCTGCTGCTGCTGCTGCTACTGCTGTGCAGGTACCTGATGTTGTTCAGCTTCAAGATGGCCCCTGCAGCTGCTGGACCCATGGTGAGCAGACTGTGTGGTATCTCATAGGGGTTGCTGGGATTGCATGAATTGCTTTGGGTGAAGGACCAGCACACATGCATGCATCTGGAGTGAACGACAGCTGCAGTACAAGTGAGGTCTCGGCAGGGCGTAGCGCACCTCTGCAAACACCTTCCTATCGTCCATTCAACCTGCGCATTGGTTTGTGGTCAAGGCTGTTGCAGGGCAGACTGAAAAGTTGCACGGCAAGCACAGGGTTTACAATCTGGTGTTCAGGATTATACCCTAATCCTGTGCCGCCACCGGGCGACTAGGCAATGCCGCCAGCAGCTTGGCTCGCTCTCCCCAGTAATGTGCAGGCTCCCATCCACACCACCCGACCATCTTCTGGCCCTTCTCCACCCCATCCCCTCACCCCTCCACCCCTCCACCCCATCCCCTCCACCCCATCCCATTCCCATTCTCCACCCCATCCCATTCCATTTCCACCCCTCCACCCCATCCCATTCCACCCCATCCCATTCCCATTCTCCACCCCATCCCATTCCCATTCTCCACCCCATCCCCTCCACCCCTCCACCCCTCCACCCCATCCCATCCCATTCTCCACCCCATCCCCTCCACCCCTCCACCCCTCCACCCCATCCCCTCCACCCCTCCACCCCATCCCCTCTCACCCCTCCACCACAAACACATCTCATCTCACCACCTCATGTCCCATCACCACCCCCAACCACGCACACACCCTCCCCACAACCACAGGGTACCCTGGCCCAGCTGGACAGCCCCAACCCTGTGTTCTACCTGAACTTCCCAACGGGCCGGCTGAAGTTCAGTGGGACGCTGCTGTTCCCTGCCAACAAGTACATGGTGCTGCGGCTGGGTGGGGGGCCGGGCGGGGCGGCACTGGCAGAAGACGTGTTTGAAAACATCGTGAGTGGGAAAGGCTAGTGGTGGTGATGGGAGGGGTGGGCCTGGGGCCCGGGTGTCTGGGTTAGGGGGGAGGGGTGGCTTACCGTGTCTGAAAGGTTTGTGAGTGGGGCAGCCTAGTCATGGTGATGGAGTGGCGTGCCCAGGTGCAAGTGAGTGTGTGTGTGGGGGGGGGGGGTCAGTTTTGAGGCAGTGACTGACAATTGGCTCCTTGACAAGATTGGGTGTTTGTTGCTGTTGGGCTTCCAATCCGTGCGTTTGACACTGCTTTTTCTTTTATCTGCCGGCTGTGTCTGCTGCTGCTGTGTTGGGGTCTACCGCAGATTGTGTTTGGCAGTCCTGTGTGGGTGGGCAAGCCTGAGGACACCCAGAAGAGAAGCCCCCCCCCCTGCCTGCTGAGCTGGAGGGTGTGGTGCTGCATGACGGGCCACCTGACTACAGCTATGGGGCAGGTGAGACAAGAGATCCCATTGATGTGTGGGAATGTTGATGTGAAAGATGCTCTTGTGGGTGTGTGGTTGTGCACAGGCGCCCACACTCAACACCAATCCAAAATCATTAAGATTTTCTGTTTTTTTTGTGTGGTTGTGCATACTGAGGGTGTGGTGCTGCACGAGGGCCCACCTGACTACAGCTATGGGGCAGGTGGGCATGCTGCGCTGTGCTGTGCTGTGCTGTGCGTGTGGGGGGGGGGGATATTTTGTTGTGGGTGTAACAGAGGGTGTTGTGCTACATGACGGGCCACCAGACTACAGCTATAGAGCAGGTGAGCCATAAGCAAGAGGTGCATGTGTGAAATCGTTGGCTTGAGTGTGTGCGTGTGTGCAGGTGTACATACCATGAACCCAAACCAGTAGCATTTTCTGTGTTTGTTTTGTGAAGAGTGCGTGGTTGTGAAAACTGAGGGTGAGGTGCTGCTTGATGCGCCACCTGACTACAGCCAGGGGTTGTGTAATGTTTGAATACATTGAGTGGAATTCTTTTGCTTCAGGAGTTGCACCATTTTGGATGTCCGAGTTGTGGGGTTGTGCTCGAATGGCTGTGTATGCGGTGGTGCTGGAAGAGTTATGCTGCCTGAGAAAGGGGTTGCAGCATGATTGGACCCCAGAGCGCAGCACGAAGCAGGCGGGGCAATGCACTGGGCTCTTCACTTGTGCTCCTCGACATGTCATGAGCCGTCCTCATAGGACGCGAGGCTAATGGAGGAAATTCTATCGCGTAACTACACCAAGGGGGTGTGTAGGTAGATTTAATTCAATTTTGATTTTAACATGCAGAGGTGCACAGCTGTAGCGCCCAGTGTGTTGCCCCACCTGCCTCATGCTGCGCTCTGGGGCCGCTTCAGGCGGATGCCCCCATTGTGGTGTGCTGTGCTGTGCTGTGCTGTGGGATAGCTGTGCATGCAGTGTGATGCAAGGCGAATACCATGTGCCTTGATGTCTCCTGTGGTACCGTGTGCTGTGTTATGCTGTGCTGTGTTGTTTCAGGTGCTAAGCCTGAACAGGAGGCAGCAGCAGGGGGCACCCCAGGCCCCTCACAAGCAGCAGCAGCAGCAGGTGTTGATGATGGTGGTGATGTTGACATGCTGGACCTCACACAGGTGGGTGGCACAGCGGGGGGGGGGGGGTATAAGGCAGAAATAGCATACACTGACATATCATACAGCAGCATAGCATACATCAACATAGCTAGGGGTCGGGCTGTCACAGCTTGGGCCCTTTCTATTCTCTGGGTGCATACTTCACAGTGACCCCCACCCCCCACATCATACACCCACCCCTCAAACTTTGACCCCAAGAGGTTGCCCCTCAGTGACAGCCAGGGTCCGAGGTTCTAAGACACATAAACAACACTTTGTTGCTGACCCCCCCATCCCACCCACACGCCTTCTCATTCCTGTGCTCATCCCCCGCATCAGGCCACGCAAGTCACCCCTGCGGGTGACAGTCAGGTGCCCCCGGGTCTGAGATCCGCCGCTCATCACGCGCAGCAGCAACCAAGCGGCGGAGCTACAAGGACGATATGGACGGTGATGGTGAGTACCCTTTGACAAAAACTTGTGACAGGGCTTGTTACAGGGCTTTGGGGTAGAGGTGCTGGTTGTCTTGTAACATGGCCCTCCAACCTGCCAACCAAGCAGCGTAGCTACAAGGACGACTTGGATGGTGACGGTGAGAACACCTCGGTGCCACCTTGTTTCAGTGCTTATTTTGGGGGATAATGGGGAAGCTTTTGATCCCAAACATGGCCTCATCTCAACTTGGTCTGGAACATGATGGCGATGGTGATGCTGAGGGCAGCAGCGGGCAGCACAAACATAAAGCGACCTCAGCCCTGCCTCCCCCCCCCCCTCACACCCATGTGTTGGTGCCGTGCCCCCTTGCCACTTGCACCAACAGGCGGCCTGAATGATCATGAGGTTGATGGAGAGGGAGGCAGCAGTGGAAAGTGCGGCAGATGCACTCACAGCCCTTGTACGGGCCCCCAAACTCCACCCAACCCCCCACCCTAACCCCATCAATGTCCTGCTTCCATCTCTCCATTCACTAACAGGCGGGCTGGAAGATGATGGCGATGGTGATGGTGAGGGAGGCAGCAGCGGGCAGCGCAGCAGAAAGCGGCGGCGGCGCCGCAGCAGCAGCGATGGCAGCAATGGCTCCGGTGACGACAGCAGCAGCAGCAGTGGCGGCAGCAGCGGTGACGACGGCGAGGAGGCAGCGGCGAGCAGCCGGGGTGCTTCTCGCCCTGCTTCTGCTGCTGCTGCTGCTGCTGCTGGGGGTGCTGGTAGTAAGGGTGGCAGGGTTGGTGGCAGGGCAACATCGCAGCAGGTTGTACTGCCGAGGCAGCCTGGCTATGTTCCTGCTGCTACTGGGGCCTTTGGCCGGCCCAAATCAGCAGCAGCAGCAGCAGCAGGAGGGGCGGCGGCTGCAGCGGCAGCGAATGGGGAGCCGGGTGCTGACAAGACCGACACCAAGCCAGTCGTCGTCAAGTGAGTAATGGGTGAAGTGGACAGGGGGGGGGGGGGGGCGAGGGGTGGGGGGTGTCGACAGAGAGACTGCATGCGTGCACATGCATGCTGGCTAGCAGTCATCCGACAAGGATAGTCAAACAATGACGCTAGTACGGAAACCCAGTGTGTGTGTGTGTGTTGGGGGGGGGGGGGATATGACGGGTGGAGGAATGGCAAGGAGGGGGTGGTGGGTGGGTGGGAGGGGTGGTGGCGCCATGGCAGTCAAAGAGACAGGTATGTGTGTGGCTGAAGGAAGGAGAGATGGGGGCTGCAGCAGTAGCAGTGGCAGCAAACAGGCAGCAGGGTGTTGGCAGGACTGAGAGCAAGCCAGTCGCTGTCAAGTGAGTACAGGAAGTGGCACCACGTCACCAGGGACGATATGACTATGATATGGCTGACTATGAGTTGGGTGTATGTGCTCCTTGTTGATGCGTAGCCCCTGTTGCTGCTCCTGATTACTCTGCGGGCACGCCAGCCACCAAGTTTTGACTGTGTTGGAGAGGGGCAGGAGCTTGACAGTGACATGAGCAGTTGGCTTGCAGGTTTGACCGTTTTAACCTTTTTGACCCAGGTTCGATGTTTGACCCAGGTTTGACCTGGGTCTGGTGAGTAGTGCTGGTGTGGACCAAGGGACAGTCAACATACTGTTGCATGCCAATGCCGTTGCCCCTCACTTCTTTTGCCCCTCATTGCTGCTGCAGGAAAGCCCCAGCCACTATCAAACCCCAGCAGAAGCCGCCAGCAGCACCAAAACCACGGCCGAAGAAAGCAGCAGCATCGGACGATGACAAGGACTTTGAGACAGCAGCAGCAGCAGCAGCAGCAGCAGCAGCTGGTGGGGGCAGTGACAGCGAGGGAGCAGCAGCAGCAGCAGCAGCAGCAGCAGGGCGTGGCAGGCAGGCGCGGGCAGCAGCGGCCAAGAAGCGGAGCTATGCAGAGCTGGAGGGGAGTGATGATGGTGGTGGGGGCAGTCAGCCATCAAGTGAGTGAGCTGAATGCAGGGTGCTGACTCAAGTGTGCTGAGCTGGGGGGGGGGGGGGATGATGTGCGGTGGTGGGTGGTGTGGTGGGTGGGTGGGTGGGTGGGGGCAGTCAACCATTAAGTGAGTGAGCCGAATGCAGGGTGCTCACCTGGAGGGGTTTTCCTGCTGCACTGCAAATGTGCCCATGCAACCTTCCGTCCTCCTTGCAAACCTGCTGCACCCCCCCCCCCCCCACTGCTTGCCTACTAGGATAGTATCCTTTCCCTTCCACCCTCAATCCCACTGCTCTGCGCTCTGCCTGCTGCACCCCACTGGGTATGTGCCCCCCCCCCCCCCCCCCCCCCCCCCCGCGCAGGGTCTGACAGTGAGGACAATGCACCCATTGTAAAGCGCTGCTGTTACCCCCCCTCCCCCCGCCGCCGCCTACTAGTTTCACTGATACGCCCCTTCCCTGCTAACGCCGTTGCTCTGCGCTTGCCTGCTGCACCCCCACTGCTCTGCGCTCTACCTGTTGCTCAAAAAACCGCTGCTCTGCGCTCTGCCCCCCCCCCCCCACGCTGCTGTTGATATTTCCTCCACCCCTGCAGGCTCTGACAGTGAGGACACTGCACCTACTGTAAAGCGCTGCTATCCCCCCCCCCCCCCCCCGGCCGCCTACTACCTGCTGGACCCCCACTGCTCTGCGCTCTACCTGTTGCTCAACCCTGCTGCTCTGCGCTTTACCTGTTGCTCAACCCTGCTGCTCTGCGCTCTACCTGTTGCTCAACCCTGCTGCTCTGCGCCCCCCCCCCTCCCACGTCAATGTCACCCGCCTTCCCTGCTTAACCCCACTGCTCTGCCTGCTGCCTGCTGCACCCCACTGCTGCTGTGACTCTCTTCACTCCCGCAGGCTCTGACAGTGAAGATGATGCTCCCATTGCAAAGCGCAGCAAGCCAGCAGCAGCTGCAGCAGCAGCAACAGCAAGGGGCGGCCCCAAGCAGGCGAAGGCACCCCCCAGCAGCAGCAAGCAGAAGCCCCCAGCTGCGAAAAAGCAGCGCGCTCCTGCTGCTGCTGCTGATAGCGATGACGTAATGATGATCAGCAGTGACTCGGATGGCGAGCCGCCAGCAGCAGCACGCAAACGGCCAGCCGCCGCCGCTGCTGCTGCTGCTGCTGCTGCTGCTGCTGCTGCTGCTGCTGCTAAGAAGCAGGCTGGGAGGAAGGCAAAGGCTGTCAGTGAAGAGGAGGAGGACGTGAGTAAATAGCAGGTGGCAGGTTTGTGTGGGTGTAGGCTCGGCTGTGATGCACGTGGCTGCTGCACAGCCCAAAACGTCAACCGTACAGTACAGAACAGCACAGTATACTATGGTAAAGTATAGTACGAAACAACACGGTATTGTTTGGAATTACCGTGATATGGTGAGTGACGGAGACGGATACCACAGATGCCACAGCCGAGGCAGCCAAACTGTGCGACCCCCCCTCCTACTGAAGCTTGCTGAATCCCCCCCCCCCCCCCCCCCGCCCTTTCTGTTCCTGTAGGTCATCTGCCTAGACAGTGACATCGAGGGATTGCAATCACCTTGCTCATTCCCCCCCCCCCCGCCCCCGCCTTTCTGTCCCTGCAGGTCATCTGCCTAGACAGTGACATCGAGGGTGGCGGCAGCCCAGCAGCCCCTAAACCCCGCAGTAGGGCCACGCCCGGCCGCCGAGCAGCAGCAGCAGCAGCAGCAGCGCGGTATAAGGAGGTTGATGAGTCATCAGCAGGGGAGGGTGAGAGTGATGGGGCAGCATCAGAGGGGGAGGAGGAGGAGGAGGAGGAGTCAGGGGGTGGAGGCAGCAGTGGTGGGGAAGGCAGTGGGGAGGGGACTCGGATTATGATGCTGACGATGACGATGACTGAAGCCCTTTCTGAGAGCAGCAGCAGTAGAAGTGGTGATGGTGATGCCTGATTTGCCTGGTTCTGCAGCAGGGCTTTCAGGTCCTTTCTTTGCTACACAGAGCTGCACATTCACCTGCTTGATTTTCATGGGCATGCATCCCAGTCTGCTCAGCCATGGCTGTGGCACAGCCATCGGCCGTTTTCAAAGGGATGCCTGCAGATTCTGCAGCAGCAGCAGAAGCAGCAGGTGACAAAGGTGTTGCGAGAATGCCTGGCCCTGCATACTGCATGGCATCTGCATGGCCACAGTGGGCATAGCACGCCCTGGCTTGCACAGCAAGTTGTGGTCGGTTCAGACAGACTGTTGCGGACGTCGTCCTTTCAGTCATGCATACTGGTCCTCAGACTACGCTGCTGGCGTGTGCCGGTGTGGGTGAGGGTGACAGGCCACTGCTGTCTGCTGCTGGTTGTAGATGATCAGCATCATGAGCATGTGCAGTAACCTTGGACGGGGGTGAGGCCACCGCAGCAGATGCCAGAGCGCTGAAGAGAATTACGCAAATATGAGATAGTAAACTCTCACAGGAACAGACATGTGCTGCGTCCAGCACTTTGTGACCGGTCCGACATGCATCCATATGGTGACAGTACTTTCTTTCTAACACTGACATTCACTCTTTGCAACATGTATGCGTACGTAAGTCCAGTTGTACTGTTGACAGCTGCGCTGGCAGCACATCAGTCACCGTAAGTACCGAACTGCCAGCCTCGAGGGTGACGTCAAGCCGTAGCGACACCCAGGGCTTCCTAGGCGCATCTGCGTCCTCCAAATTGTATCAATTCGTCATCTACATCACAACCATCCCTCCAGTGGCACAGAATGCAGCCCAACGGGGGTCAGCCCCCAATTTCATCTGCACCAGCAGCTGATCACGCTGGAACAGCTGCGCCTGGTCACCAGCCGACCGCACCGCAGGCCGCGGGGATTGCGCAAGTGACAACAGCAGCATCTGGGGCCTACAGCAGCGGCAGCAAGGCTCCGGGGGCACCAGCAGTCCCTAGCCTCCCGCTGCAGAATGTGACTAACCAGCAGCAGGGCAGCACTGGGGGGTATGGAGGCATGCCGCCCCCACCACCTCGCAGGATGTCGGACGGGGGCAGTGGAGGAGGTGAGGAGGGAAGCAGGGGGTCAGCGGGGGTGCTTGGGGGGGGGGGGCACTGGGTATGTGTCCAGTGCCGGAGGGTGGTGGGGGGGTGGGTGGGTGGGGGGTGGGTGGGTGGGTGGGTGGGTGGGGGGTTTGATGGGGGGGGGGGGGGGAGTGTTCCTGCATGGCATCCAATACCATACAGGAACCCCGTCTCCTCTGTTGCATTGTGGGCCCTTGTTTCCGAAGTCGGACGCGGGCAGTGCAGCAGGTGAGCGGGTGAGCAGGGGGGGGGGGGGGGGGGGTCCTCAGTGTCCAGTGCAGGACGGGGTGGGTGGGTGTGTGGTGTGTGTGTGTGGGGGGGGGGGGGGAGGAGGGGGGGTGAACAACACTTGCTCCTGCATGGCATCTGCTTTCTCAGAATTGAACAACAAGGGTCCACAATGCAGTGCAGGGGGTGAGGAGGCGAGCAGGGAAGTTGCAAAGGGGGTTTGGAACACTCTGTTAGCGTCCAGTTTGAAGGGGGATACTTGTTTCTGCGTGGCATCTGCTGTGTCGACTTTGAACAAGCAATTGTCAACGATGCAACTTGGTTCTGCAAGCAACTTTGTTGGTCAACATCGATTAATAAGAGTCAACGTTGCAGCTCAACTCCCACCCTAACCCCACCCCCACCCAATCCAGCAACCCTGCAACTGCTGCTGCTTCTGCTGCCTAAAGTGCACATGTATTCCCTCAAACAATGCACCTACTGCTCAAGTGCCACCCTAATCCCATCCCCGTCCAACCGATCACCCTGCAACTGTTGCTGCTGCTGCTGCTGCTGCTGTCGCTGTCAATGCACAGGTGTTGCAACAGACAAGGTGGCTGCTCCTCCACCCCAGCTGCCCCGGCTGAACGTGGTCAGTCCTCGTGACCTTGACAGGACCTCACAGCAGCAGCAGGTGACAGCCACACCCCGCAGTGTGTTCACATTTGCAACAGCGGACCTGTCAGATGAGGACGAAGGGGACAATGATGAAGACGAGGGACAGAGTGGTAAGCAGTTGGCCAAAGTACAAGTCATGTCCTTTGTGTGTGTGGGGGGGGGGGGGTCCTGGTTGAGGGGGGGGGGGGGGGCGGATGGCTGGTGGCTGCCACGCCCCGCAGTGTGTTCACAATCGCAACAGCGGACCTGTCAGATGAGGATGAAGGCGGGGATGACAAAGACGAGGGGCAGGCAGGTGGGTGGTATGTCAATTTCTGATTGCATTTGTGTGTGGGGGGAGTGGGGTGGGGGGAGGGATTGTGTGGTTGTGGGGCGGGGGGGCGCCCCGCAGTGTGTTCACATTTGCAACAGCGGACCTGTCAGATGAGGATGAAGGGGACAATGACGAAGACGAGGGGCAGAGTGGTAAGTATTTGGCCAAAGTACAAGTTGCATCCTGGTGGGGCGGCAGTCGGGTGGTGGCTGCCACGCCCCGCAGTGTGCTGTAATTTGCCACAGCAGAGCTGTCAGGAGAAAGGGGGGGATGATGATGATGGGCAGAGTGGTGGGTGAAACCTGCACACGACTTATGTCCCGCCCCTCCCCCCTCAGCAGTGATTGGCAAAATTGCACGCTCACACTGTGTTGACCACCCCGCCCGACACCAAACACCCGCCACCCCCACCCTCACCCCCCCCCCCCCCGGCCCCTTCCCTTCTAACCCCCATCTACTGAATCAACAGGGTTTGGCAAGCGGCGCATCCAGCGATAGCAGAAGATTATTGCAGCACAGAATGCCGCCCTGGCAGCCCACCAGGCCCTAATGGCGTCAGAAGGAAAACTACATGCACGCACACACTGTGTTGACCACCCCTCCCGGACACCTATCACCCCCCCCCTCCCCTTCTCCTCTACCACACTTTCCTACATCCATAGGCTTTGGCAAGCGTCGCATCAAGCGCACCCTCACCCGCCTGCAGCGGCAGCAGAAGATCATAGCAGCACAGAACGCCGCCCTGGCAGCACACCAGGCTCTCATGGCTGCAGAAGGAAAACCGCATGCACGCAGACACTGTGTTGACCACCCCTCCCCGACACCTAACACCCCCCCACACACACACACACACACAAACACACACCCTCACCCCCCCCCCTTTTGGGTCCACCCTCTGAATCAACAGGCTTTGGCAAGCGCCGGATCAAGCGCACCCTCACCCGCCTGCAGCGGCAACAGAAGATCATTGCAGCACAAAACGCGGCCCTGGCAGCCCACCAGGCCCTCATGGCTGCAGAGGGAACCCCCTATGCAAGCCCACAGGGCAGCCCAAGAGCCGGCGATGCAGCAGCAGCAGCAGCAGCAAGCTCAGGCGGCGGCGCTGTTGGTGTAACTAGTGACACACAGCAGCAGCAGCGGCCGAGCTCCAGTGGCAGCAATGGCCAGCCTGGCAGCAGTACGCCGCCCTCGGCGCAAGCAAACTCCAGCGGCGGCGGCGGTTTCGGCGGGAAAGATGTGGAGATGGTGCCGCCGGGGGCTGGCGGGGGTGTTTTTGGCGGGAACATGAAGAGCCCCAGAATGTGTTTGCTGCTGCTGCGCTGGCAGCGACGGCTGCTGCCAAGACTGCTGCTGTTGTGAAGGACCCTAGGAAGCAGCAGCAGGAGCTGGATGCAGAACTGGCAGTGCTGCAGGAACTCATGGTGGGTACTACCTTGGGGGTGGGGGGGGGGGGGGGCGCCCGTGGTGTGTGAGAGGAATGGGTTGGGGGAGGGGGGGGGGGCTGACCCTTCTGCACAGCTGCAGGCTGAACTGGCAATGCTGTAAGAACGCATGGTGGGTGCTACCTTTGGGGGGGGGGGGAGGAGAAAGAGAGGGACATGGTGTGTGAGAGGGAGGGGTGGGGGGGGGAGGGGGGTGATCCTTCTGCACAGCTGGAGGCTGAACTAGCAGCACTGCAGGAGCTCATGGTGGGTACTGCCTGGTGGGGTGATGATGCGGGGTGGGGGGGGGGGGGGCTTGACTCTACACATGCAGGGGGACAGTGTGCAGGGTGGCGATATCTACATGCGCACGCCTGCTTTGACAAATGCATGTGCTTGCTGCAGGAACTTGACCACATAAATGTGGCTGCCCATTGCACCACATCAGGGGAAGGCTGTGTGTCGAACCGTGGCATCTGGGGTGTTTCTTTCACTGCAGACGTCACGCTGTGAAAAGAAACACCCCAGATGCCGTGCTTCAACACACAGCCTTCCCCTGATGCGGTGCAAGGGGCACTGCAGCAATCCAATGGCATCACGTGGACACATGACACCACGTTCCATTGGCTGCTCCGCTATGCGCCCTCATGCTTGCAGGACTGCCCTCCAGTCGACCTGTTGATACAGACGTCAGGGGAGACTGTGAGCAGAACGTGGTTGCTGAATGTCAAATTGCCCACCTGTATAACCAACATTGCGCTGCCCCCCCCCCCCCCTCCGCGCGCGCCCACCACCACTCCACTTGTGCAGGGGGACAGTGTGCAGGGCGCTGACAGCCACAAGCGCATGCCCTGGTTTATAATACACAACTCACTCATTGCTTCAAAAGACCCATGATTTACTCTCTGCTTTAGTGCTGCACCTGCAGGGCGACAGTGTGCAGTGTGCTGACATCTACAAGCCCATGCCCTGGTTTGAACAAGAGTGAGATGAAGCTGTACAAACACCACGAGTGTGTTAACGATTCCCTCCCCCACGCATGCCCTGGTTTGACAAACGCATGTAATTCACCTGTACAAACACCAGTGCACTGTCCGACACCCCCCCCCCTCCACCCCCCACCCACCCCCCTTGTTTACAGGGTGACAGTGTGCAGGGTGCAGACATCTACAAGCGCATGCCCTGGTTTGACAAGAGTGAGATGAAGCTGTACACAGCAGGATTCATCCTCGTCCTGATCTTCATGCCTATCGTGTTTGCTGGCCTGGCGGCAGCCAGCAACAACATGCAGCTGCCACAGATCTACAGGTGGGTATCCGTTTTCTTAGTTTTTCTTTATTTAATTACTTTTTATTGTTATTTTCTTATTTTTTCTTCTTATTTGTTCCTACTTTTAATTATTATTTTCTAATTTTTTTTTAATATTTGGAGGAAGGTTCACCTCATGTTGTGCAGTAGAGTGCTGGCGGCGCACACATGTCCTGCTGGTCGTCATGATACCTATCCAATGCAACTACTGTGTTTGGTTATTCTGATTGACAAGGCGGCTGCTCACCAACCTTCGTAGGTGGGAGGGTGGAAGGACATGTGTCCTGTGTGGAGACAGTAGCTGCTCTATCCTGGTTACTCCAATGAGTTGTAAGAGGTATTTGTCTCGTATGAGATGGGTGTCCAGGCTGTCTGGTACCACTGCTGCCATTGCATGTGCACGATCCAGCCTGTATGTGTGAGAGCCAGGTGGATTGATGTACAACGCGGTAGTTGTACAACTCCGTCGTATCAGAACTACCAAGTTGTACAACTACCGAGTTGGAAATCAATCCACCTGGCACTCACACACACAGGCTGGATCGTCCATCAATATGCAGAGAGGCAGCCTACGCTCACTGCCTGCATGCGTGACACAGGCACTCAGACCCCCACAACAACTATGTGTCTGTGTGCGTGTGTGTGTGGGGGGGGGCATGTGTGCGCGTACGGCGGTGCCCGCGTATGTTAGAACGTTACTGTGTGTTGACACTTGTGATACGAAGAAGACATGTATGCGATCGTAACACACTCTACATCACCCTGCAAGAGTGATTGCTCAAAGAAAGGCCCTGTCGTTGATGGCGCAGGAGAGTGCATGTGTGTTACTGCCCGACAATCTGAGGCTCCCGCTTGCCTGCCCACCTTGTTCTACCCTGCCAGGGTGTTGCTCTACTTCGGCGGCTGGCCCTTCATCTGGTTTGTGGTCAACGTGTTTGTGTGGGTGCTCATGATACAGAGTGAGAGATACTACTACAAGTGAGTGACTAGGGGGTGAACATATGCTTCTCACACTTCCTGAGCACTACGTGACAGGCGTAATGGGGGCCTACACAACGCATGTGACATGCTAGGCTGATCATCAGCCTCAGGTTGATGCAGCTGGCCAAGTACATCAGGACAGTGAAGCAAGACTGAGCCTATCAAATTGTCCGAGAGGCTTGTGAGGGACCACTTGAGACCAGGAATGCAGGCACGCACATCTACTCATGTGGGCAACCCACACCCAACCACCAACCCACACAACCCACACTTTGCGCTCCCCCGCCTCCCTCCCAGGCAAGCCCTTTGCTACCACGGCAAGCTGAGGCGTGCCATTACATTCCTGCTGTGGATGGCGGTGGTGAGCTGGGTAACTGTGCTGCATGGGGGGAGAATCCGTAGGGAGCTTTTGGGGTAAACCCTCAGGGGTGGGGGAGGGGGTAGGGGGGGGGGGAGACAACAGAGTTTACCCCTGGACATTGGGCGGGGGGGGGGGGGGGGGGTGGCAGGGGATCAGTGGGGAGGGGGTATGGGTAGGGCAGAAGGCAGCAGGGTTGCTTGTCTGTGCTCCCTCAGACTCCTGCTGTAAATGGCGGTGGTGAGCCAGCAAGTGTTCTGCATGGGGGGCGGGAAGCATGGGGGATGAGGGGTGGAGTGATTTGGGGCATGTGGTGGTGGTGGGGGGGGGGGGGGGGGGCACAAAGAACTTACTTGGAATTGAATTGCTTGCTGAGTGGTGCTGTTGACATGCCTCTGGTGGTAGTCCCAGTCACTGCTGAATATGCTGAACGGGATTGCTTACATTCAGTGTCATGGCACTTTATGCAGTCACTGACCCTGCACTGTGGGACTGCTCACACTGCTGCTGTTGCTGCTGCTGCTGCTGCTGCTGCTGCTGCTGCTGCTGCTGCTGCTGCTGCTGCTGCTGTCCCCAGCTGCTGATTTGGTTCCATGCCTGTGCCTGGATCATTCCATGTGATGACAAACCTGGATCAAAGTGCAGATACAACCTGGTGAGTCAACCACAGTCCTTGGTAGCCTTGGTTGAATTGATGCCTTGTATGGCCTTACTATTCTGGCAGTCTAGGTTATTTTGACCCACGCTGCTCTCCACCTGGCCTGCACTAGCCGGCACCCCCCTTGGTATACTTAGCATCTACCCTTACTCATAGTAGTACGTAGCCCCCTAGCTAGTCCACAACACCAAAACACAATCGCTCTGTTTCACCAACTTTGTGTTGACCATACATCCAATGTGTGGACAATACCCGACGACCATTGTTACTGTTGCTGTTGCTGTTACTCTTATATATGGGTCAGGCTGAACATGGGTGCACCCCATAGGGAGCCAACGAGGCTCATGGGGCAACCGCATCATAGAACGCATCTGAATAGACATTGTAGTACTCATCATTTACCAATACCACTACCAATATTGCAGGGGGTTTAACCCTCTTCCCGGTATTTGACACCCCCCCCCCCCCCCCCCCGTGCAGGTCCACAATAGCAGTCAGCTGGCTCAGACACCACACTCATAACTAGCCTAGATGGATATTGACCCACGATGCTGTCCACTTGGCCTAATACACAATACAGTAGCGCAAAGCGGCCTGGTTCATCACAATTCAAACCTGTGACACACAGTGTGGCTTGAAAATGCACGGTCATTTGTGTTGCAACAGATGTTTCTCACACACACACCCATGCAGGTCCACAACAGCAGTCAGTTGCCTCAGACAGTGTGGAGGATCAGCCTCTGTGGCTTCCTATTCTCCATCGCTCTGTTTGCAACAACACTGCTGGGGCGCATGCTGGGACGACACTTCTACAACACGGCACACTTCAACAAGGTGGGTGTGCCACTGCACACTTCAACAAGGTGTCTGTGTGTGGGGGGGGGGTTGGGGAGCGTGGAAGGGGGGGGGGGGGGTGGGAGTGGCATTTGGACAAGCCACTTGGCATGGGAGTCAGGGCTGCCAGCACATGTGTGAGAGCAGGGGCCATTTCACCCACGTATTGAAACACAAGCTTTTGCAGCATGCACATAGCGTCATGGTTGGGACACTGCTGGGGCGCATGCTGGGGCGACACTTCTAATACAGGGCACACTTCAACAAGGTGGGGCCAGGCTGGGGGACAATCTCTTACTATGTAGTGCTGTTGTTTCCTTTTTGTCCTGTGCCACTTTGCCATGGCCACCCAGCAGCTCTCAGCGCAATATTCGTCTCGTTTTGCATCATTACAACCATCTCCATCGCCAACTTTGCTGCTGCTGCTGCTGCTCAGGTTGCGAGTGTGTTGTGGAAGCAGTACTGGTTGGTTCAGCTGTCACAGCCACGGTCCAAGCTGGCAGGACAGGACGCACTACTGAAGGATGATGGAGGCTCACACGGTGAGATCAGGAGCAGAGGGGCAAGGTTGTGGTGTGTGGGGGAGGAGGAGGAGGGGGGGGGGCATGTCCACTGCAGCTGGCCAATTTGCTTGGATCACTCAAGTGAGACTTCTAAGAGTGTGGTATGAGGCCCACTCCCGTGGTGAGCCAGAGGGGAGCAGGGGAGGCGTGGGTGCGCTTACGCTTGGTGTCTGTACTTTGCAATACATCGGTTTGGGCATGTACGGCCTGGACACAATGTGTGACTGAAAGCCCTGGAGTCAGTGGTGTAGTGTCCTGACACATGCTGGTGCTGCTGCTGCTGCTGCTGCTGCTGTAGGTCACAAGCTGCGTCAAAGGAAGAGCCACAAGGTGGAGCCAGAGGAGACAGGCAAGACAGGTCAGTGGAAATGTCAGATCTGGGCGGAGGGGAGTGATACAGTCGGATTACCCCTGGGCGGTACTTTCCACAGTGCAACATGTGCCATGTGGTATGAAGGCACAGGCACTTGCTGCCGCAACTGCTGCTGCTGCTGCTGCCACCACCATTGCTGTCTTTTCCTTTGAAATAGAAAAACCAAACCCAGCAATGCTGCTGCTGCCGTCACCGTGACTGCCGCTGTTCTCACTGCTGGCGTGGGTCCTGAGGTGGCTGGCGAGCTCTGAGGAACAGGAAGATGACAACCAGCTGATGCCTCCAATGCTCCAAATCATCACTCATGTCATCGTCACTGCTGCTGCCGCTGCTGCTCCTGCTGCTACACAGGCTGGCGTGCCCTTAAGACCAAGAAGTCAGATGACCAGCTGCTGCCCACCCACACAGCAGCAGGCAAGGACCTGATGAGGGGCAGCCCACCCCCTGTTGACATTGCGGCAGCATCAGACGACCAGGACTACAACTGGCAACAGGTACGGGGCTCAGGCCTGATGGTGTTGACAGCGGGTTAGGACTGGGGCATGTCACTGGCTAGGGCTCAGGGGTTTGGGTTTTCTGTCAGGGCCTCAAAGTTTTGCACAGGTCGAGCCTCGTGCAGCTGCTGGCAGCAGGGTTGGGATAAGCTTTGCGTGTCAGGGGCACGCTACCGCCTGTTGACATTGCGGCAGCATCAGACGACCAGCACTACAACTGGCAACAGGTACGGGGCTCAGGCCTGATGGTGTTGACAGCGGGTTAGGACTGGGGCATGTCACTGGCTAGGGCTCAGGGGTTTGGGTTTTCTGTCAGGGCCTCAAAGTTTTGCACAGGTCGAGCCTCGTGCAGCTGCTGGCAGCAGGGTTGGGATAAGCTTTGCGTGTCAGGGGCAGGCTACCGCCTGTTGACATTGCGGCAGCATCAGACGACCAGGACTACAACTGGCAACAGGTACGGGGCACAGGCCTGATGGTGTTGACAGCGGGTTAGGACTGGGGCATGTCACTGGCTAGGGCTCAGGGGTTTGGGTTTTCTGTCAGGGCCTCAAAGTTTTGCACAGGTCGAGCCTCGTGCAGCTGCTGGCAGCAGGGTTGGGATAAGCTTTGCGTGTCAGGGGCAGGCTACCGCCTGTTGACATTGCGGCAGCATCAGACGACCAGGACTACAACTGGCAACAGGTACGGGGCTCAGGCCTGATGGTGTTGACAGCGGGTTAGGACTGGGGCATGTCACTGGCTAGGGCTCAGGGGTTTGGGTTTTCTGTCAGGGCCTCAAAGTTTTGCACAGGTCGAGCCTCGTGCAGCTGCTGGCAGCAGGGTTGGGATAAGCTTTGCGTGTCAGGGGCAGGCTACCGCCTGTTGACATTGCGGCAGCATCAGACGACCAGGACTACAACTGGCAACAGGTACGGGGCTCAGGCCTGATGGTGTTGACAGCGGGTTAGGACTGGGGCATGTCACTGGCTAGGGCTCAGGGGTTTGGGTTTTCTGTCAGGGCCTCAAAGTTTTGCACAGGTCGAGCCTCGTGCAGCTGCTGGCAGCAGGGTTGGGATAAGCTTTGCGTGTCAGGGGCACGCTACCGCCTGTTGACATTGCGGCAGCATCAGACGACCAGCACTACAACTGGCAACAGGTGCGTTGGTGCGGTTGGAAACATGGAGTCAATTGACACAAATGTCACTTTGTAGTTTTGTTTGTTTGGAGTTCCTTTGTCCCGCATGCAAGGTCAGGGTGACGCCAACCGCCGGCGCAGTGGTGGCAGCCCCCCCCCCCACCCCCACCCCCCACCCCCCACCCACCCACCCGCGCAAGCCCCGACGTATCTTATGTGGCTGCTAAAGCGTGATGTTTGATGCTTGTTACGCTCCTCCTTGTGCCGCCTGCAGGGTCAGGGTGACGTCATCCGTCGTCGCAACGGGCGGCAGCCGGAGCGGCCACCCCACCCCCCTTCCCTCACCCAATCACACCCAAAACATGACGTATGTTGCTTTGTTGGTTTTCCTTGTGCCGCATATTCAGGGTGATGTCATCTGGCATTGCTGCTGACATGATGGCATGCATGCTCCAGTTATTGGTGACTCCTAAGGCACATCAGATGTGTTTGGTGTTGCTTGTGCCACAGGGTCAGGGTGACGTCATTCGCAGGCGCAGTGGCGGCAGCGGGAGCGGCCAACCCCCACTTAAACTGGAAGCTGTTGCTGAGGGCTTTGAGGGCGGAGGTGTGGGCAGCGGCAGCTTCAGGTCTCTGTCCCTCAGCCAGGGCATGGGCCCTGATGCAACCAGCACACAGACACAGGTCTACCAGAGCAGGTGGGTGGTGGGGACGCCTGGGGGCCACTTTGGCACGAAAGCCTGGAGGGTGGGAGGGGGGGGGACAGGCAGCGGCAGCGGCCAACCCCTACCAAAGCTTGAGGCAGTGGCTGAAGGCTTTGAGGGCGGAGGTGTGGGCAGCGGCAGCTTCAGGTCCCTGTCACTGAGCCAGGGCATGGGGCCTGACAAGCTCGGCACACAAACGCTGGTCTACCAGAGCAGGTGGGTGGTTGGGAGGCCTGAAAATTTTGGGGCCCACTTTAGCTGAAAGCTTGGGGGGTGGGGGGGGGGGGGGGAGCGGCCGCCCCCCACTCATAAGCTTGAGGCCGGCCCTGTCTGAGGGCTGTGAGGGTGTGGGTGTGGGTGGGGCCAGCTTCAGGTCCCTGTCCGTCAGCCAGGGCATGGGGCCTGATGCAGCTGCCACACAAACACAGGTGTACCAGAGCAGGTGGGTCGTGGCAGCATTGGCTGGATGTGTCTGCAACACACACCCATCGCCCCCCAGCATGCCCCCTTTAGGGCTGCAGTAGCTGCACAAGCATGCACTCTGCCATGTTACATGATAGGTGCTTCCATGTGTGATGGTATGAGTGTCTTTGTGTGTCTTTGTGTGAGGTGTCAGCTCCAGGTCACTGTCATCTTGCCTATGCCCCCCCCCCCACCGCAGGTCCCGTCTGCTCCACAAGCTGCACCGCCAGCAGGCGCCTTACCCTCAAACCCCTTTCCTCCTTCCTGCGCGACTTCGTAAGAGGCATCCGTTGCAAGCCCCGGGCCCAACTCATATCATCTCTGACCCCCCCCCCCCCCCGTCGCCATCAAAAAAACATGCAATCACAGGATGTCCCGCCTGCGCCACAAGTTGCACCGCCAGCAGGCCCCCTACTCCAGCGACCCCAGCAACCCTGGGGCCGCCGCTAGCGGAGGCAGCTGGTTCCCAACCTGGCGCTGGAAGAGCACGGGTTCAAATCTTGCCGAGGGCACCCCCTACGACTTTGGGGCAGAGGCAGAGAAGGCCCTGGAGCAGGTGCGTGCTGAACGTGCCTAAACCTCTTACTATAGACTTACTATAGAAGCTGTAAACCCTGAACGTAAACCCCAAACCCCAAGCCACTCACATCAGTTTCTCTCTCGCTTCTGGACCAGCACACTCATCTCTCACAGCCCAGCCTGGGCTCGGCGGCAGAGAACGCCACTGTGCTTCTTGAAGAAGAAGGGGTTACAGGGCGACACACGCAGCTACGCTGCAACGACACCCAGCATCGGAAGGGAACCAAAGTCATTTGCAGGACCTACAAGGCCGCTGTGCTCCTGGAAGATCTGCCACTGTTCAGAGCCTGAGGGACATCACGTGCCGCTGGTCGCGGTTGCATGCACTGTGAAAGGTGCTGTTTCTGTAGACAGCGCCCGTGCTACTTGTTGGTGACGTGTTTGGAACCACAGCTGTGGCTACGCCCCGTAGGCTGCACAGCAACTGCACGGCATAGCCTAAGCAGTGGTTGTACGCCCCAGGTAAAAGCAACTTCATTTCCTTGCACTTGTGCTGTTCTCTTGCACAGGCTGCTGATGTGAGGCATGCTGCTCAGGAGAGTGATGAGGTGCCGGCTTGAATGCGGCGAGGCAGTGCATTTGTCAACCCGATTGCACGCAATTCTCATAACGCTGCTGCTGCTGCTGCTGCTGCTACTACTGCTGCTGCTGCTGCCTGCTACTGCTGCTGCTGCTGCTTGCCGTTGATCAGGCTGCTGATGTGAGGCATGCTGCTCAGGAGAGTGATGAGGTGCCGGCGGACCCCCTGCTGGACGCTGGGGTGCTCAGGGCACTCAACGTCAAGCTGGACGGCAAACTGGTGAGGCAGAAGGGGGGGTGGAGGGCTGTGCTGGGGGGGGGCAGAGGGGTGAGAGGGAAGGGGGGAGGTGAGGTTGTACATGGCTTGTGCAGTGCATGTGAGGGGGGTTGTCTCCACATGGGGTCTTCACCCCGGCCATTGATCCCACTGCCATGCTGGACGCCGGGGTGCTCAGGGCGCTCAACGTAAAGCTGGACGGCAAACTGGTGAGAGGGAGGAGAACGGGGAGGCATGTGTGTATGTTTGGGGGGGGGGGGTGCTGCGCCCACACACCGACAGCATGGACGCTGCTGAGATTTGTTACCGCCAGCTGTATTACAGGGCATGCACACGCAGATCCAAGCAACAACAGTGCCACTTGACAGTGTCGGTGTGTTTGTCCTGAGTATGACCCTGCACTGCTCCCGTAGTAGAGTGGTCAAGTCACGTTCATCAGATAGGTCTTGGGTTCGATCCATGTCTGCTGCAAGGGTGCGGCAGCACCACAGTGCGTCCGGGAACAGCTGCCGCTTGAACCGGGTGGTGCTAGGCACACCATGGGAAAAAATGCTACTGGAATTGACGGCTGGCTTGCTGGGTGATCTCGATCGCCCTCACACCTGACCTGAGAAACTGGGGTACTACAGGCCCTTCAGGGCACCCTCATGAGCCCCTGGCTCGCTGGCAAGTGCCGAGGTTGGGACTCTGTCCCCAATTACCAATACCAATACCAATATTGCAGGGGGTTACCGTACTGTACTGTACTGTACTGTACTGTAGCCGCAATACCCTAGCATTGAGCAGAGCGCTGCACGCGTGTGCACATAAGTTTGCCTGTTTGCACCTGCGTCAGTCAACACAGAACTCACGTAGGATGGTCCCACCACATGCCTGCTCTGTGTGTCATGTCGTGCTGCAGCTTGATGCATCCCGCTTCAGCTCCGTCGAGTGGCCGCGCATCAGGGAGGGCATTGCCATTCAGACGTATGAAGTGCTGCTGGAGAGGTGAGGTACCGTACCTCACCTCAAACCCGGGTTTTGGGATGTGGAGCGGTTGGGGTTTCTATGCGGGGCTTCAAACTCGCGGCTTTCTGACACCGCTTGACATCATCGGGTGTCAGGTCGATGTTCGGCCATGCGATGATTCGGGCAAGTGGCAGTGCAGTTGTTGTTTGGACCTTGATGGGATATTGAAGCTGACTATGCCACACTGTCTGCAACAGTGGCACGTATGCAGGTCATGCTGCAGCCTCAACCATCGTGGTCATGGCATGACGTAAATGGCAGTAACCGGAAACAATGTTGCTCAGTGCAACTGTTAAAGCCCATCTGCATCTTGAATTTTGCTTCTGGTCTTGCTAGGTACCGTGGCTTCAAGGACGAGGAAGACAGGCAGCTCAGGCTGTTGGGCAAGCCCTAATCATAACATCAGAGCCCACCGCCCCCCCCCCCCCAACCTCCATGCCCCCCGTTGTATCCCCCGCCCCCTCCCAAGCTAGTGTGGCCATAAAGCGGCGTCTCCAACAGCTCAGTAAGTTGATATGTATGCTGTCACCATGCTGTTTGACATGTCAAACAAATTGTCACACTTACTACATCTGCAGGTACCGTGGCTCCAAGGACGAGGAAGACAGGCAGTTGAAGGCAGCCAGGCGGTTGGGCAAGGCCCTGTTCCAACACATCAAGGCCGACAACACCCGCAACTACCTCACACGCGAGGACTTCAGCCCCTTCTTTGCGGGGCTGAGGAACGAGGAGGCGGAGGCGGACGCAGCATTTTTCTTCTTCGACAAGGTGCGTGCCGGCTTGACGTTGCTGTAAGGCAATGCTTGTCGGAGGATGATGCTTTTGTCCCTGACCCTCAGCCGCCAAGCAAGTAAACTGTTGGGTGAGGGCCTCAAGGTTGAGAGTCTTATGGTTGCGTGCATGTATGGCCCTACCAACACGCATGCTTGTGTTATCAGTGAGGAGGCAGAGGCGGGCGCGGCATTCTTCTTTCTTGACAATGTTCGTGCCGACCGATGCCATTGCCTGTGAGACAGGGCTTGGTGGTGGTGGGGGGGGGGGGCATCTCCGTCAACTTGGCGCCAACATATTAATGGGGAAGAAAATGTTACACGCAGACACATTCGCCACACATCAATGGCATTGCCTGCCAGGGTTGAACCGGTTGAAACACTAAGGTGGGGAAAAACCCCGATCCCCGTCAGTGGTTTGCACCACCTACACCAGATAGTAGCCTGATTCAAAGCAAGACAGCAAAGGAGACTTCATTGACATCCTGAGGCAACACGACAACCTTGTACAGAAGTGGGAAGCAAACAGCTAGGATCCAGCATGCAGCAGCACCAAGAAATACCCCTTGTCAGGTCAGATGCCCAAAGTCAGCCCAAGAAGGCGCGCCCGGCGCACTTTCATCTTGTACAGAGTGTATGCCAACGCAGACTGCTCTCCATGTTGAAACACTGATCGCACACATTCAGGGTCGTCCAGTACCACAGCATCAGACAGGGGGAAGGCCGGGCAAGCGGCGCGCAAATCATCGTAAACAGGGCACTCCAACAGGAAGTGCTTCAAGTCTTCCACATTACGACTAGTTCTTGTCCTTGCCAGTACAGCTTGGCGGTGGGCCAGGGTAGCATCCTCTCCACAACACACTCGACACAGGCGGTCAGCACGGGGCACAGAGACCCTTCGCTTACGTCCCTGTTCTATTTCAAGGTGGGCTGAACCAATACGCAACTGGGCAAGGTTACGCGCTACATCAAAGGGCAGGCACAACTTGATATGCGGAGGCGCATCGTCCCTTGAGAAGGGATTGAAGCCAGGATCTAGCGGGTAGACCCATGCATGATGTGTAAGCTTGTGAATGCCGATAGAAGGGGCGGAACGCGGGTCACCTTGGGTGAGACCTCGCCACCGGGCCCTGAATAGGGCAGCCAGCGCGGCCTGCACTGCAGACTCCTCCCACCTCTGTTGCATCACCCAGTCAAGCGACTGCTGCCGCCAGTCACCAGCAAGCAACTGCAACGAGCACATAGTTTGCAGGAAACAAGAGGACCAACACTCCCGACAACCTGCAAGTGCAAGCGCTACATCCTCACGCCACACACACCCCGCCAGGGATCTCGGCTGATCGTCACGAGCATCAGACAACTTTGTCCACCATCGCGCAGCCAGCACCACCCAGTGATACATAATGGGTCGACGATGCATGTCCCTGTACACGACATCAGTGGCAATGCCTTTGATAGACCCAGTCGTGATGCGCAAGAACGATGTGTGTACCTTCTCGGCCTGGGTATCGTAAGGCGTGTTCTGCAGGCGCTTAGCAAATATCGCGGGTCCCCATATGTGAGATGCATACGAAAGGACTGGCTCAACAAGTATATCGAACATTCTGCACTTGATGTCAAACTGAGTCAAACAGGAGCGGCGACAACGGGTCAGCATGGCATGCATTGCCTTGCTGCCAGACACCGCCAGAGCATCAGAGGCGCCCAGAAGCCCACGGGTCTCATGCACGCGCACACCCAAATAGACGTACTCACTTTGCCGCGCAATCTCGCGCCCTCGATACACAAGACGGAACCCTGCCGGCACCTTCATGCCCCGCTGGCGGAAACAAACGGCACAAGTCTTGTGCGGGGCAAGATTCACCTCCATCCCAAACAGGTGGCAGAACACACTCAACACATCAACAAGCTCCTGCAATTCGCCCTGCTCAAAGCTCAGGAGACCAACGTCATCAGCATACATGACATCTGGCACATGCAGCCCACTAAGCACCGGCCCTGCCCCTGGCAGCTTATGCCTGAACATGTAATGCAAGAGCTCTATGAACAAGCCAAACAAGAGAGGGCTAAGCTCGCTACCCTGCTTGGTGCCAGAGGCTGTGGTGAAAACCTCACCCAGCTCACCATTAACGGCCACCTGACAGCAAACACGGTCATACATGGAGATCAGCATGTCCATGAAGGGACCATGCACTCCCAATTCGCGACACCGCTCAAGCAAGAGGTCTCGCCTCACCGTATCAAAAGCCTTCTTAAAATCAACAAACACCACATACAAACGCCGCCGCTGATGCCGGGCCACACTGATGAGGTGGTTGAGCGTGAAGAGTGCATCAAGTGTACCATACCCAGGCCTGAAACCACACTGAGTAGGGGCACGAAGAGAGAGCAGGGATGCCAGCCGCTCAAAACGCTGATTCATGAGACGCTCCAACAGGCGAGAGAATACATGCGACACAGAAATCCCTCTGTACTGGTCCCTTACCGCCAAGGCAGCAGGGCTAAGGGACTTCGGCACCGGAACCAACTTGCTGGTGCGCATAACCTCTGGTACACATGCACATGAGAGCATGGCCTGCAACAACCACTGCGCACACTCGACCACAACAGGGGAAGCAGGCGCTGCGTCGCCCCCAGAGCCACCCTCTCGGACAGGAGCACATGCCAGCCTCAACAGCTCACCCGTCAGACCCTGTGAATCAGGGGCTTTGCCTGTCGGCAGAGCCATACACTGTTGTACCTCAGCATATGAGACAGGCTCATTGAGCGCAGCCATGGCAGCTGGGGCACCCCTAGGGGCTGCCGCATACAACTGGTGTTTGAGAGCCACCTCCTCTGCGCCCAAGGACTGAGGCTCAGGTACCCTCCCCAGAAGATCCCGAAAGTACCCTGTCCAAGCTGCCACATCTGTCAGCGGTGTTTGCGGGGGCTGTCCACCAAAAAAGGCCCTCCAGTAATCCTTCTGGGTGTGGCCAAAATATGTTTCCAACATATCAACCTGGACCCGCATCTCATGCTCCCTCTTTTTGCGCTTACAGCAGCGCTTGTACTCACGGCGCGCAGCCTCAAGGGCCTGCCGTGCAGCCGGGCAGCCATTGTGAGCCCCATAGACCATCCCTCGGCTCTCGTGCCATGCACCCCATGCCACATCCAACTCCCGCGACAGGCGCCGACACTCTGCATCATACCAGGGCTGGTCCCTTCCCGTAGGCTGCACGCCCCGGTCTTGGACGCTCCTGTCCCCCCCAGCACACAACATAAGCTGTTCTGTAAATTGCTGGAGAGCATCCTCAACAGGGACATCACCAGACTGCCAAGCTTGCAGCATGGTATGAAAAAAGCCCTCGCGCCGCAAGAGAGCACCAGTGTACCCTGAGCCAGGAGTCGGACGATACACCCGGCCCCTCCTCCCCCTGCGCGGAACCTCATAACAACGCCTTGGCAAATCAGTGATTGACACATACAGGCCACAGTGATCTTTGGAGGCAGACGGCTTGAACGGCAGCACCCGAAAAGACTCCACCAAGCCATACAGGGAGGTGGAAGCGCACGCCAAGTCTACCACACTAGCGCCAACAGAACCAGCAGACAGTGGGTTAGATACACAAGTGAACTCACCATCCTGATCCCCCGGCGCCCTACCATTGAGCACAACAGAAGACACAGCAAACAAACCCCCAAGGAACTCCACCGCTCGCGACCGGTTGGGTACCGACAGGTCCATAGAGCTCCTTTGAGGAGGGACACAGCGCAGGTGATGTATTGTGGGCAACACAGAGGGGTCACTGAGGCCGGGGGGTACTGCCATATTGCTCGGGACGTCACAACTGAGGGTGCCCAGGCGGACATTTAGATCACCCAGCACCAGATGCTTGTCCCCCCTGGCCTCAGCCTCACGCAACCCAGCAAACAAAGCAGCCAAGGGGTCAGGGTCAACCACCCCTGAAGCATACACCGCTGAACCGGGGGGCTGAAGTAACACACTGCGACTGTGAACCGGAACGCCGGCACCACCAACCACACGATCCCCGCTGCAGGGTCACTCGCAACACGAAGCCCAGCCCCCAGACTGATAGGGGAATCCCTTCTGACATACACTGTCACGCCCCCATGGGGCCTGCCACGGGCAGGCCGTGGCCTAACACAGTGATAGACATCATACCCAGGCAAGAGGCCCTCTACATCACCCACCGTGTCACTCGTCAACATAGTCTCAACAAACCCGTACACATCACAGTCAAGGTGCTGCTCCACCGCACTAGGAATTCTAGCTGCTGCCATACCCCCCACATTCTGCACTAGAAGCTGGATATCAGTGGCCTGTGCATCAGGGCTGGTCAATACGCGTCTGCATCCAGGCCCGCAAACTCATCCCCCGCCGCTGCTGCTGATGCCGCTGCACCTGCGCCCCTAGGGGAGCGGGGCTCCCGTGCCAGCTGCACCCGCTCCCAGTACGAGCGCCCGCTAGGGCCCCGCACCTCCTTTTCCAGAACAGCCCCTGACCAGCGCACCCTGACACCCCGGGCCTTCAAATCCTTGGCTGTGGGCGTCATGGCCCGCCGCTGTGCTTTCTCCTCCTCATTGAGCAGCTTCTCCACATACACCGGCTGGCGCTGGTAGGCGAGGCTCGTGCGGGTGCGGCCACCCAGCACTGTGAACTCAAGCTCCTTGCTCCTCAGCAGGATCTTGTACAGAGCCATGGGCCGCCGGCCAGAGGCCCCACCAGGGGGCTGGTCCCCTGGCCTACCACCTCCAGCCGCTGCTGCTGCTGCCCCGCTCCCCCTGTGCTGCTCGCCAGCTGCACTGTGTTGTGCCCTGCCGCCGCTGCTGCCAACCCCTGCCCCGGAGCCCGCCCCGCCTGAGCTGCCGCCCGGACCCTTCGGAGCATAGACAACTGCCACAGACAGGATGCTGCCCTTGCTGATGGTGCCAGCAGCAGCAAGGGCCTCACCCACCCGGTCGGGGTGCCAGCCAGCTGGCGCCCAAGCGCCGACAGCACCCTGGGCAGCTTGCTGAGTACGCAGCCGCTGCTGGTCCTCCTGAAGCTCCTTGATGGTGCGCTGCAGGGCTTTCACATCCCGCTTGAGTTGCGCCTGCTGCATAAAGGCCTGCGCACCCTTGTCTGCGGCGTCCTGCAGCTGCTGGGCAGAGTCGCCGCTGTGGAGGCCGGCCTTCTGCAGGTAACCCAGGGCTGTCTTGGCGTCGTTACGCACCCCGCGCACTGCCACCCCCAGCTGCTCTGTTGTGGCACCCAGCTGCTCCACCTGGGTGACAAGCCCAGCCACCGCGGCTGCATCAGCGGGCGTGCTGCCCCCACTGCTTCGCTGCGCTACCGCCCGCTCAAGCCGCTGCAGTCGCTGCTGCAGACCCCTAGTGTCTTCCTGAAGAGCCAGGGTGTCCCCTGTCACTATCGCACACATCGTAATGTTGCGCTGGATAAGGCCGCTCATCAGCAAGCTGACAGCTGACGTCTCCTGCAGATACTGCTGCACTGTAGGGTCCTGACCCTGGGGACCCTCCTGCACCTGGCGGCCAAGCTGCTCCAAAGCCTTGAATCGCTCCTGCAGCTGCTGCAATAGCTGAGCCGGGGAGGCGGAGCTGTCCAAGGGGAGTAGAGGCTGCGTAGGGTCTGTGGGAGGGGACCCTTCCTCTTGCTGCTGCTGCTCCGGCGGCACCTCCTGCTGCTCCTGCTGCTGCTGGGCTGCGTTGCTTGGTTGAGGCTGCTGCTGCTGCTGCTGCTGCTGCTGCTGCTGTGACTGCTGCGGTGGGAGCTGTGGTTGCTGCTGATCCTGCTGCTGCGTGCGGGCAGTGTGTGATTGCTGCTGGTGCGACTTAGATCCGCCCCGAGGCTGCCCCTGTCGCTGCTGCTGCTGCTGCTGCTCGAGAGGGTTCATCAGAACTGCCATCCTGGCGGCCTTGCCAGCGGCAGCCCTGGCCTGGGACCCAGTACTGCTGGCTGAGCCTGGGGGCCGCTGTCCTGGCAGGGTTTGCTGCTGCTGCTGCTGCTGTCCTGCCCTGCCCTGGTCCTGAGAGCGCTGCAGCTGGACGTCAGATGTCTGCTGAGCGCCCGCACCAGCCGCAGATTGGCTGGCTTTGGCAGCCCGGGCCCGTGTGGTCACAGGGTGAACTGCTGCAGCTGCAGGGTGGGTCCCTGCGTTCGCTCCCTCTGCACCATGCCTGCTGCTGTCGCCGTTTTTGAGGCCCTTTGGAGCTGTGCTGCCCCGTGGCTGTGCCGCCGAGCCCTCACCGGGCTGCTTTGTCGGACTACGTGGCACCATCATTGATGATGGCCGTTACGAGGCTTGTAGGTCAGCCAGACCCGCCCAGCTGCCCAGAGCCCACGCTAAGCCCTTTAATAACTATACTAAACTGTTCTAGGCTAAATGCTAGCCAAGCTGTCGCTGCCAGTTCGGTTCACAGTTCAAGTGCTGTAGACGAGACACGAGAACGAAACGAAACGAAAACGAAACCTAATTGTCATCATAGTTATCCCTAAGGGATGCATAAAGGGACTACTTCAATGATCATAGTTATCCCTAAGGGATGCATAAAGGGACTACTTCAATGATGCGCACTGTGGGTGTTGCACAACCTGTGCCATCAAACGACAACTCACTGGCTCAATTAATGACAAACAACGGCATTGCCCACCAAATTAATGACAAACAACGGCATTGCCCACCAAGATCAAGCCGTATCAATGCTGCTTTTGTCCCTGACGCTCAGCCCTCAGCCCTCAGCCCTCAGCCCTCAGCCCTCAGCCCTCAGCGCTCAGCCCTCAGTATCCTTTGTGTTGGGTAGCCCAGGGTGTGTGTCTCGCAGTTGCGTGGGGTTGTTTGTTTCCCGGGAAGGCTTCCCCTAGGCTTGGTGTTCACAGCCGTACCAACATGTATGCGTGTGCTGTCAATGAGGAACGCAGCATTCGTCTTCTATAGGATGGGGTTGTGTGGTTGGTGCCTGATCGTCCATGAAGTTGTGATTTAGGAGTGACCCCTCAGGGCCTGGTTCTACGTTTGTTGCTCAGGAAGTTCCTCATAGTGTACCCGCTTCAAATGTGTATGTTTGCAGGAGAACAATGCCCTGATTGGTCAGCACGAGATGGTGAACAAGGTGGTGGAGGTGGTGCAGGAGCGGCAGGACATGGCGTCCAGCCTCAGGGTGAGAACAGCCCGCGGGGGGGGGGGGGGGGGGGGCAGGGAGGGAGGGGGGGAGGGGCGGGGTCAATGATATCATTATGCTGTATGCTGGGTTGGGGATGTTGTGCAGGAGGGACAGGATATGGCATCAAGCCTCAGGGTGCGAAGGATGAAGGGGCCTGGGGGGAGCGAAAGGGGGAGGGGGGACAGAGCAATGTATTGTATGAAGGCTTGAAGCAGGGAGGAGGAGGCATGGGGGCATGGCATCCAGCC
This sequence comes from Desmodesmus armatus, assembly GCA_007449985.2. Classification (NCBI taxonomy): domain Eukaryota; kingdom Viridiplantae; phylum Chlorophyta; class Chlorophyceae; order Sphaeropleales; family Scenedesmaceae; genus Desmodesmus; species Desmodesmus armatus. The sequence continues at coordinate 118,334 of VIIQ02000120.1, forward strand.
TCAGGGTGAGAAGAGGCGGGGGGGGGGAGCATGGGATGAAGGGGCGGGGTTGACATAGTATGCACCCTGTTCTATGCTGGCTTGGAATAGGGGCGGAGGCATGGGGCTGGACATGGCATCCAGCCTCAGGGTCAGAGGATCTCTGGAGGCGGGGGGGGGGGGAGAAGGGGGTCACAGAGTACTTTGCTGTATGCCAGTTTGAAACAGGGGAAGGAGGCATGGGGGCAGGACATGGCGTCCAGCCTCAAGGTGGAAAGAAGGGAGGGGGGGAGCGGAGCGCGGGGAGGGGGGGGGGGCTCACAGCGTATGCTGGCTTGAAACAAGGAGGAGGATGCATGGAAGCAGGACATTGTATCTGCCGTCAGGGTTGGGAAAGACGGGGGGTGTCAACGTTTTCACAGTGTATGCTTGACTGACATGGGCGACTGGGATTGGACACCACAAGTGACACCAGTTGCAGCGGCAGGACATGGCATATAGAGTGTAGAGAGTACCGTTTGCGGTGAAATATCTACTTGTAACACCCTCCCCCCCCCCCCAAATATAGCCTCAAAGGGTGAAGAAGGGCAGGATGCTAGCTTGAAATGGGGGCACAGCTGCCAGGCACTGTCAGCATCGCGCCCAGGCACTTCACCAACATCATCTGATAACCGTCGCGAGTCAGGCGACGCCCCAACAAGCTGTAACAAGGCGCCGTGTGCGCGTTGCTTTCCTTGTCGACGATTGTCGCGCGCAGCTGTCGGTTGCTCCCCCACACGACTGAGACACGGCTCTTGCACGACGCATGCAACCGACCCAAATTGCTTTCCCCCAGCGTCAGTCACCGTCTTCCTGACAGACTTCAGTACGGTCACTTCCCTCCCTTCTTGCCTCCCTCTATCCCCCCCCCCCCCACCCCCTCACAGGACACCAACAACATTGTTGCAACCTTGGAGGCTGGCATCGGCATGGCCATCAACATCATGTTCCTGCTCCTGTACCTGGCAGTGTGGAAGATTGACGTGTGAGTGAGCGGTATCTGCGGTGGAAGCATATGCCCGGCTAGCTTGCAAACGCATGATGGTGTTGTGGGGTTGGTGTTCAGAGTTTGATTTACTTGCAGCATGCAGGGATGGGAGTAGGCGCATTTTTGGTCGACAGGGGCTGTCAGCACTGCTGGCAGGGACTTGCAGTCAAGTGTTCATGATTGCGCACGGCAGCTGCCGCATGGCACACTGCAGTGGATTCCTGTTGTGGCTACATCCAATTAGTGACGCTTGCACGTCGCTGCTGCTGCTGCTGCTGCTGCTGCTGCTGCTGCTGCTGCTGCTGCTGCTGTCACTGCTGCTGCTGCAGTGCAAAGGGCTTCAGCACCGTGACCGCCTCCCTCATGTTCTTCTCATTCATGTTCAGCAACTCCGCAAAGTGAGTGGTCAACGAATAGCCAACAGCAATGTTTTTGACGTCCATTTGCCTATCCTGGGTGATGTTGTTTCGGACTCTGTCTTCAGCTGCGTTTGATGCCGATGGTTTGGCGGGATATTGTGGATGTGCTAGACTAACCCCGCGGCAAGCGCCCCGAAGCAAAACACCGCAATTTTCATGGCGTATGCAGGAACGTGTTCGAGGCGACGCTGTTCCTGCTCGGCGCGCACGCCTACGACGTCGGCGACATGCTAGACATCGAGGGCACCATGTACCGCGTCAGCAAGATCACGCTGCTCTATACGGTGAGGAAGCATGACCTCGCGAACACAACGTCAGCCTTGCCGTCTTGCACCAATGTATCTTTGACTATGCAGCGAATATGCCAGCACTGTTCGTGCCTGACAAGGCGAGCTGCTTTGCGCAGAATAACTTTGAGAAGCAAGCACTGCTTGGGGGTCCACCGCAAACCTAAGACCCCGGGGGGGGTGACGCCAAAGTTTTGGAAACCCCTCCCCCCCCCCCTCTTGATTTTACGCTGTTCGGACAAAAATCTCCACCCCCCCTCCTCCCCGTTTTAGGCTGATCATTGGTACTGCTGTCTCCCTTGCTGGCGAGCTGCTGGACCCCTCCCCCCCCCCCCCCCCTTCCGTTTTAGGCTGTTTTCGCAACTTAACCCTCCCCCCCTATCCCGTTTAGGCTTGGCGTCACCCCCCCCCCCCCCCCGGGGTCTTAGGTTTGCGGTGGGCCCCTTGTATAACTGACTCAAGGGCGGGGCTTGCCTTTCCACTGTTCAGCCAACTGCCAGCGTCCGTTCCTGCATACATACTCTCCCGTAAAGTTTGCGCCTACTGCTGCTGCTGCTGCTGCTGCGTTCACACCCACTGCTGCCGCTGCTGCCGCAGACCCTGATCAAGAACAGTGGAGAGATCAGCCTGTACCCCAACTCCAAGCTGCTGCTGGCGCCCCTCATCAACCTGTCGAGGGGCAACTGCCTGCAGTCTGACAAGGTAGTCATCCATGTGGACACGGGAGAGGCGGGAGACACAATGTTTGAGGCACTGCAGGTGCGTGTTGGTATAACAATTTCGTGTGTTGTTTGGGGGCGGCAAGGGGGGGGGGGGAGTGTCCGAACGCAGGGTGATTTGCTTGGTGATTAGCTTTGACATCCATGTTGACAAGGGGAGGCGGGAGACACAATGTTTGAGGCACTGCAGGTGCGTGTTGGTATAACAATTTCGTGTGTTGTTTGGGGGCGGCAAGGGGGGGGGGGGGGAGTGTCCGAACGCAGGGAAGAGTTGGTGATTTGCTTTGACATCCATGTAGATACAGGAGACACCATGTTTGAGGCACTGCAGGTGCGTGGTTGTGTGCAAGGGGGGTGTGATGGGGGGAGATGGGGGGCTCGAGGGGGGGGGGGGGCTGGAAAGTTTGCCTGGACGGGTCGTTCAGTGGGTGCATTGCGTATGGGTGGGTTGATGGGTGAACAGATGGGTCCCAGTGGTGTTTTCTGTAGCCATGCAGGATGTGTGTGCTGGTAGAGGGGTAGAGGGGAAGTGTATTCCGTCAACACCATGTTTGAGGCTCTGCAGGTTCGTTTCGACACATGCTCGTGTTGCTTGGGGACCCGGACCAAGGACCACGTAGTGATCAGCACACATCTGCTGCAACAGATTACTCCCATGATTGCGGGAGACCACTTGCAACAGCTGTTGCGATGCATGCTATGGTTTTGTTCGTGTAGGGGGGGGGGGTGGACCCCTACCGGCTGGCCACACACGCAACAGCCGAGTAAACCCGACTGCCGGGAGCCCGAGGCAAAGCCTCACACCGATGAGAGACGCCTGAATATGCAATGGATGGGCCCCTGCTGCTGCGTGTGTCCCATGGCATGCCCACACGCCACACATGACTTTTGCATGTGCCGCTAGATCAAGTGAAACCAGCACGTGCTAGTTTGAAATGTTGCCATGCCGTGCTGTGCCGTGCTGTGCTGTACATTGCAGGCGGCCATGCAGGAGCACTTTGAGGAGCATGAGAGGCACTTCAACTCAGTCCCTGTCGTGCGCTTCACTGGCATAGTAAGTGTGACAAGTGGCCTGGCTTCTGAGGCTGTTTTGAAGCATGTACTCGCTAAGGGGGTGTTCACCCCCTAACTGCCCTGGGCTAATGCTTCAAAATTGCTCTTGACGCTTGAAGTTGCAGGGTACAAACTGCTGTAGTTTGCAGTCAGTTTGCTGTGTTTTGGGGGAGTATGTTACATGGACATTTTCGCCAAACAACAATGGCATTGCCCACCAGGATCGAGCCAGGTGAACCTCATAAGTTGTCTCCCCTGCGGTGGTTTGCACCACCTACACCGGGTTGACCAAAGAAGGCAGAACCACCAGAATTGCAGCAAGTGCCAGCCATGCTAGGAACCTATTGTGTGCAGAGATGAGGGCAGGCAACTATACCAGTGTGGACACAAGTTTTGCTAGATGTGACGACAAGTTGGCCATCTGATTCAAGTGGGTTTGGTGTATGCTGCCAACAGTGGCGGTACCTCTAGGTGACACCTGCTGCTGCTGCTGCTGCTGCTGCTGCTGCTGCTGCTGCTGCTGCTGCTGCTGCTGCTGCTGCTGCTGCTGCTGCTGCTGCTGCTGCTGCTGCCTGTGCCTGAATCCCCCAGATCAACCCCTTCAAGGCTGAGCTGACTGTCAACTGGACATACAACTTTGGGCCCTCAGAGGTACGAAGGTGTTGAGAATACAGCGCAGTCACAGTACAGTCAAGGTATCGGAAGACAAAAAGTGACGTCTTCAGCTCAACACGTTGGCATAACACACTCAGCTATGTTTAGAAATGCTCTCGTTTCATGTGCCCCCACCCTTCCTCCTGCCCCACAAACACATCCAGTCATTGCACAATACGCACAACTGTCTATTTACACGCTTGACCATCCTGCTGATGCAACACACATGCATGTCGTGACTGTCTGTGTGCCCCCTGCCCCCGCCCCCGCAAACCTCTCACAGACCGGTCGTGCCAAAAAGGTGAAGAGCGCCCTGCTGCGTGTCGTCCAGGACACGCTCGGCCAACTCCCCGAGATGCTTGGAAGCGGCCAGGCTCGCATCAACAGCAGTGCAGCACTGCCAACGCTGGCAGGGGCTGCCAGTGGACAGCAGCAGGGGGGTAACCGCGAGCAAGAGATGCTGATGATGACCGCAGCAATGGGCACACTGGCTGCTACTGATTTCAACAGCAACGACGCGGGGGGTATGGCCACCACCGTTACAGATACAGCGGCAGGGACTGGGGGGGATGGGGTGTTCCTGGCCTGATGTGGGGGAGGGTTTAGGAATGGTTGAGGGCTGGGATGGCGGTTTTGAGTGAGGAGTGGTTTGTCAGGAGTCCAACGGCCGTTGGCACCTTCTCTACGTATGTTTTGGTGTATGTTGTAGACGTCGATTGTGAGTAGTGTGTGTTGCACAGGAGTAAGTTTGAGTAGAGTCTGTTGCAGTAGAGTATGAGTAGAGTTTTGTGAAGTAGCATGGTGCAACTAGAGTATGCCTTTTGTTTTTGTGCTTTTTTGTGCTTGTTTAGGGCTTGTCGAATGGGCTGGTAGAATGGTTAGCCCAACAGATGTGTGGTGCATCAGCTACAGCCAGGGCTTGGCTGTCACCTATTGCTTGGTTCAAAGTTTGTTGTTGCAGTGCCCCGGCACAGCTGCTGTCCACACTTGACAGGTGGCTTGATAGGCGTGTTTGTTAGCACTTGACACCAATGCATGATCACACGTCACTCCTTCTGTTGTAGGGCTTTCCAAAAGCGTTGGTGGAATTGGGCCTTGGCGGCTAGCAGGACAACTTGTCTCATCGAAAGGGTTGTACTGCACATCGGAGTTGGGAGGGGTAACTTCCTTTCACATGGTAGAACAGCAACGCCAGTGTGGCCCTTCTGTGGCCAGTTCTGATCCTGCCAGTGGTGAGGTTTTCCTTTTTTGTGGTGTGGGAGGTTGGCAGTGGGGGCGTGGGATCAGGGCCTGGTATTGCTTGAGGGGCTGACACTGACAGTATCTGAGATAGTGGTTGTCACCTGTCTGCATGCTTTGAATGCTGCACCCCTTGCACGGGCGCCAGGCTTCCGAATGCTCCCTCCTGGAGATTCTGGGGTGAAGGGAGTTTGTGCGAACGTGTATGATCTGCTTTGGGCTTGGGTGGGTGTGTGTGCCACAAAAGTTGTGGTTTGTTTCTTGGCTTATTGTTTCTCTCTTCGTGTGGGGCTGCGATTTGTGTGGGGTTGCGGTTTGTGTTTCTTGTCATTCGGCAGTGGCGGCCTATTGCCAGTGATGTTGCTGAGCAGGGGGATTCAGGCTTGCAGCTGAGGCCGAGCCCCTGTGTTGTAGGGTCTGTGCGAACCCGCAGGACATATGTGCGATGTACTGGTTGTGCTATGCCTTGTGTCAGTGACCGTTGCCGCAACCCCCATGCATAGGCTTTGTCAAGCTGCCACAGTATGAAACCTTGATCTTGATCTTGACACAGCATCCATTAGGATATGAGTTGCTGTTGCCACAGCAGTACATCCACACCGGCTTCTGTTGATGTGCTGCTGTGTGTGCTGGGGGCTATCGAGGTGGAAGCAATCTGGGTGCTGACTAGCTCAGATTCGCTAGGCGAGACCAGCCAGTATGTGCGCAAGGGTTGACACAGGCCGAAGGTAATTGGCCTAGGCGGTGCGACACCATTTTGGCAGATAGGTATTGATGGCTGTATTTTGCAGGCCCCTCAGGCGGCGCTGCTTGTGAGAGTCTGTTCAACATACCCGGGGTTGACATGCCAAGCAGAAGCTGTGGTGGCAGGCAGGGGTAGTGGAGCGTTGTGTCAAGGGAGTGTGTTGACTCAATCGGTTGCAGATTGTCTGTTCTCCATTGTTGTTGTGACCTTTGCGCTTATTGCATGTGAAGAAGGTAGAAGGGAGGGGAGGCGAGCAGGAAGGGAGGGTGTCTGGGTTGGCACTCCCCACCCCCCCCCAACATGTTGTGCCACCAGTCGTGTGAGTGAGTGATACTGCCAGTGCAGCACGGAGTCTGCCACTGCAGTGGGTTGCACCCGTAGGTCAGGATGGGATGGTTGAGGTTCCGGACTAGGGGGCGAAAAAAGTGTGGTAGAGTTGGCACTGATGACAGAGACAGAGACCCAGTTCCCCACGAGTTGCAGACGCTCGGCGATCAATTCGCCAGTGGGTGAGTCACCCGGTTGAGACACTTGATGCCTGAACCAGCAGAAATGATTCCCTCGGCAACAGCTGTGCACTGTGGCGGTTGTTGGTGATGATTGAGGCACTTTCAATGTGCCTGCAAAGGTCAGGACATGTGTCTGTTCAGTTCGCACTCACAAAGGGGTTGCACTGTCACGCTGGCAGACCCCTTAGTACACTAAGCCCCAACCCTTCACAGCTGGGCACCCAGCGAGTGAAAGGGCGTGTGAAGCCTCCTGAGGGGTAGTTGTGGAGGCCATCATTGATGGCAGTGCCTGTGAAGAGTGTTTTGCTGTGGGGGCCGAGCGTGCCACCCCCACCATGGGCTGGCTGGAGAAAGTACATTTCTATGCATAGGCGACTGTCCTTGGGTTGTTTGAGAAGGGCGGCAACGCACGGTCCTGCTGCATCTATGGCGTTGCGCACTTTGTGCCAAGTATGTTTGCATTGCATGCGCCCAGGATGTTGTTGTAAAGGTTCGTACAGGGTGGTGGTATTGCACTTGAGGAAGAGAATTTTCAATGAGCTGTATAGTGTAGCATGCGACTCCTGCATGCTGTCAGCGGGTTGTGGGTACTCAGCTGAGCCGAGTGAAAGCCACTGACATGTTCAGGCAGAGACTCTGCGGCAGGCATTGAGCAGCACACCCCCCTGGGCAGTTGCAAAGTGTTGCAGGCAGATGCAGAGAGTTGACTTGCTGGGCTACCATGCCATCAGTACGGGACATGTGGTGCTGTGCTGTGCTGTGCTGTGACTGCGTGATATCCTTGAAGAAGGGTTGTGGGACAGTGGGGAGGTGACAGTGGGTGCTGGTAACTCTGGATAGATGGGCATGCAGTCAACATGCTGTCTGACTTGATCTTTGTACTACAAGTCATAGTATCAAGTTATAGTGTGGCGCCCCATACCACCCGTCTCCCTTAACCGACGCTCTCTCAAGGTTGATGTGCGCCATCATATGCGCATGCAAGACAGTCACTATCCGCACAAGCACTGCTCACGGTGGGACCATCCTGAGGTGTCATCCTTTGTGTTGGGGTTTCCGAACGACTTGTTGAACAGGCTTCACTTCACTGCTGGTGTGTAGCAAGGTGTAGTTTGACATGTGACGCCACACCAGGCGAGTCTGTCACAGTACCTGGAATTTGGACACGTTGCACATTTGCATGGAGCCAGCACATATCCCACCCAGTGCCAGCATTTCACAAATGGACTCAATCAGCATCCTATCCACAGCAGCATCACCAACTCACACACGTTGGCGGCTTGAAATTGAGTCAAAAGCTCTCAGCCGCAGCCCAGCTACAGGCTAGAGGCTGATTGCGCTGTTACTTTGCAAGGCGCTCTCACAACTTCATGGCTTTGCCAATGCTGCTACAGCAGCTCAAACTGGACTTCACAAAACATGTTGCCATTTCACAGATGACAGGACAAACTGGACATGACAAACACAGTGTACTGCCTTGTCTAACATGTCGACACCACAACACTCAAAATTAATGCGCCACAAATTGCTGCCATTGCTGCTGCAGCTAGTAGCAGTGCTGCTTGCAGCGTCAACTGCACTACCCGCACAAGGAACCTTGGGACCTTCAGGGTTCAGGGTTGTGAAAACCCTAAACCTCATAACCCTAAAGTAGTCCTGCTGCCAGCTCCCTTGCTGCTGGTGGTGGTAGAGCTGCTGCTGCCCGCACGGTGCAACACTGCCACTTTACAGTACAGTATAGTAGAGTTTTTGGGGACAGGGTCCCAACCTCGGCACTAGCCTGCGAGCCAGGGGCTCATGAGGGTGCCCACATGGCCTTCAACTTTACACAGCTGCCCAGGCTGTTTGCTGCACTTTGCGGCCGCCGTTGCTGCTGCCACGGCTACTGCTGATGCTGCTTGTGCGGGTGCAGCTACTGAAGCAGAAGCCGCTGTGTCGCACCTTCTGCTGGGCACTGAGCTCCAGAGATTGCCGCTGCTTTGTTTTTTTGGGGGGGTGGGCAATAGGGGGGCGGACCCCCACCGGCTGGCCGCACACACAACAGCCGAGGCTGCCGGGAGCCCAAGGTCTAGCCTCACACCGATGAGAGACGCCTAACACCCTTTTTCACTCAAGAGGTGCCCAGTGCCTGGACCGCCGCTGCCGCCGCTGCAGTGCACTGCCTCTGCTGCTTCAGTGAAGCCCTTGACACACTCCTGCCTCCTGCAGCCGCGGGTGCTGACTTGGCCAACTGCCGGTGCTCCGCTGCCCCTGCTGCTGCCTCGGCGACAGCTTCAGCCTCTGCGATCTTACTACAATCCCCCTGCTGCTGCTGCTGCTGCTGTTGCTGCTGTTATGGGGCAGCTCCTGACCTACTCCTGCCTCCTGTCTCCTGCAGCCGGCTTGGCTCCTGCTGCTAAGCTCGCTACCTCTGTTGCTGTAGTTACGGTGGGGCAGCCCCTGGACCCCCCTGCCTCCTGCCACCGCCTTCAACGCCAAGTTGACCCCTGCTGTGCTAACGCGTGTACTGCGCGTCGCCAACTGCCGGAGCTCCGCTGCCCCTGTTGCTGCTGCTGCTGTGGGGACTCCCCTGACCCCCCACCCCCCACCCCCCACCCTGCATCCTGCAGCTTTGAAGACCCCTGCTGCTAGCGCAGGTGCTGCGCTCCAACAACTGCCGGTGCTCCGCTGCCCCCCCCTGCTGTTGTTGCGGGGCAGTCCCTGCCTGCCTCCTGCAGCCGCCTTGGCCCCTGCTGCTAACGCAGGTGCTGAGCTCCGCCGCAGGTTGGGTCAACTGCAGGGCCTGCGCTGCCCTTGCTGCTGCAGGGACTCCCCTAACCTCCCCCTGCATCCTGCAGCTTTGAAGACCCCTGCTGCTAATGCTGGTGCTGCGCTCCGCTGGCCCTGCTGCTGCCGCTGCGGGGCAGCCCCTGTGCCCCTCCTGCTTCCTGCAGCTCCTGCCAGGCTGACTGACCCATCAATTGAACAGCATCCCTGGACAGCAGTCACGCAGGGCCAGCACACACACAAATTCAAATTTTCGAATTCACAGTGGGATAGTCCCTCAGCCACTTGGCGGCCATTTTGCCTGCATGCTGTACGCGTATGCTCTATGCCAACCCACAAGCCAGCTGCAATCGCTGTAGGTTACAAAGCCGCGGGCCCCGCGGCGGCCGCTTCACGTCTGTTCATATGAGTCCAGCACAGTGCAGAACTGCTGCCCTAGCGACAGTGTCACTGCTGAATAGCAGTGACAGCCCTGCCTTGCCGCCGCGGTCGGTCATGCCCTGGCTTTGCTGTGCAGCAGTACGAACCAAGTGCCCAGGGGATGCAGCCACTCACCAGAACCCTCGCTGCATGATCTTGTCTGCAGGGTTCAGCGACAGGCCCTCGTGGAAAGCACGCGCCTGCAGGACCAAGTCAAAAGCAATAGCAGTCGGCAGGGCGTCGGTGGCGGTAGCTGAATGTTCAAACAGCAGGGGCGCCTTTGGTGTGTGCCCTAAACAGGGACCACGTAAGTTCCTGGGTTGCATGTAGCCCATTCATTGGAGAGGTGCCCGCATCCATCGCTAATGCTGAGTCAGCACCCAAACCTAATGCTGAGTCAGCACCCAAACCATTAGGCCATCACATCCCAGTGTGCAGTCATTTACTGTACTGGTTGTGTGCAGGCCTGCCCTTCCCAAAACGCCGACACACCCACAAACACACACCCCACCCTCGGCCCCGTGGTGGCACCCCTCCCTTCTGGCCTGCTGAACGCTGTCCTGCTGCCAGGCAGTGCCACTGAGCCGGCCAAGTTGCTGGCTTGCAAAGCATGGCACACGGCCGCCGTGCAGAGGCTCTGCCCATTACAGCCCAGTCCAGAGTCGCTCCAGCTGAACCACATTGTCGGCAGCCTCCGGCGCCGCCCCCCAACCTCAGGGCCCTGAGCAGGCCTGCTCACCGATGCTGCGTAGTCATGCAGCTGGAACAGCGCAAAGCCTTTGTGGTAGAAGCCGTCTGGACTGCTGGGCTGCAGCTCTATCACCATCTCAGCATCATCTGAGGCAGAAGCAGCAGCAGCAGTAACGACAGCAGCAGCAGCAGCAGCGGCGTCAACGGTAGTGGTGTGCTGGGAAGCAGCAGGTTCAGTAGCAGTGCTGTACAATCTCGTGCTGACAGGATGGTGGCCGTCTGTGGAAGAGGCCTTCACAAATGCAGCCGCTGGCTATCTGATGAGTTGCATCAAAGATTATGTGTCAGGGAGCTGTAACAGGCCACTGGCAGCAGATCTCAGTTGCTGTGCTGGCAAGCTCAGCTTGGGGCCCCACTGGGTTGAACCCAGTGCTGTGACCGCTGTTTCCTGCTGCTCACCTTGTGCTGCTTCATAGTCCTCCAAGCATGCCGATGCCACAGCCCGTAGGCGGTACAGCTGCAGAGGCAATGCATGGCAGGACAGCAGCAGCAGTAAGGTGACAAGTGGGTGCCACACCTGCTTGCCTGCACTTCTGTGCTGGGCCCCTCTCAGGGACCTCCTGGCAGGGCCTAACACTGCTGACTTGGCACAGCTGTCAGACTTGGTTGCTTGAGGTCTCCTTGGGCATGGCAAAGCTGTTGCTTAGCCTGACTGGCACCCACTATATGAAGGTTTATGCTGAACTGCAGCAGCACAGGGTCAGGCCTGCATGCATGCGTGTAGACAGCTGGAACACACCGCCACCTGACAGCCTCAGCACAGGAGATCCAAAGGCAAAGAGGCAGCCAAGGCAGCTGTCAAGCACAACAAGACGACCGTTATGAACTGATTGCAACCAACCTTGTGGCTGGGGTGGAGTTCTATCGCCTCTGACAGCAGCTGCCTGGCACGGGGGAAGCTGTGGTGCTTCATGCACAGCTTTGCTTCTGCCATGAGCTGCACATGAACAACACAGCAGCAGTGGTGACAGGTCGCTTCAATTTTTTGTTTCGACTGCCCAGTCTGTGGAAGGGGCAGCGAAAGCACCCACCTGCTGCATCCTGCTGCTTCCTGCAGGGGGGCATGCATTGGACATGACTGTGTTGTCGCTCTGAGTGGGGGGCCGAAACGGTAAGGGTGTGGACTCGAACAATGTCTTCATCAATGGCCTTTAGGCTGTTCGTATGGAGGTTTTGGCTGGGTTGGTGTATCCACTTGCTACAGCCAGTATACATCGGGTGCGTGGCCATTGGTGACGAGTTCCAAAAGAGACATACTTAGCATTTCATGTAGTTATCTCGTGTTGCATTGCAGCGACGGCCCTTTCTTTTTGTGCAGGAGTGAAGATCTTCTGCCAAGGACGGCCTGCAGTGCTCACTGTGCAAGGCTGCCCTGCATGTCTGATCTTTGGATGCCGAGCTACAATATGATACACCTGGGGTGTGCTGGCCATGGGTGCGTCAGCCAGCAGCGACTGCACATTCGTTCGACAGCACGGTGCAACTGATCAACGATTTGCTGAGCATGGGAAACGAATTGCTATTTTTATTGTTGGCTCGTTCAAGAGAATTTCAGGCCTAACTGATTCTTTACCAAGTGAACTGTGAGAGCGTTTCGAGTGCGACCATCCCAGTCTGTGCACTGCAGTGCATCAAGGCCGGGTTCCACACGATTGTTGGCGTTGGAAAAGCGATCAAATAGTGCTTGTGTCTTGAGTCCGGACTCAGCCTTTCTGGGTGTGCAGTTGGGTGTCCTTCAGTCTCTCCTTGTAGTGCGACAAATACTGTTCCGAGTTTATACCATCCACTCAGGACACGCTCGGTGAGGTGTTCGCAGCTGGGCCCTCGCACGTAGCCATCCCTCAGGCCAGGGGCCTTCGTCGAAGCTTGGGGGCCTTCAGGCTTACAACACATGATTGATAGTCACGTCACAGACGACGTAGGACCGTCAGAGACATCAAGCTCGGTCAGCCAGGGCAGCACAAAGATGGAGCGAGGTGGAGCAGTAGTGAGCAGCAGCACCAGCAGGCAGCGACCTGCCTGGGCCCAGCTTACGACATGCAGCGAGTCACTCAAGCCAGAGGGCCAGTCACGGCCTTATGCACCTATCCTGGTCAGCTGCTCGGGCTCTGATGAGGGGGACAGCTCCTCGGACCAGGGGCAGGGCGATGCTCCATTGCTGAAGCTGAACAACAGCATCACATCCACGCTGGACGGCATGGACAGCTTTGTCAGCAGCAGCGAGCCCACGCCAGCACAGATGATCTCAGAGCAGGAGGTGCAGGCAGGCTACTTCAAAACTGGCGTGCGGTACTGCCTAGAGACCTGGCCCAACAACTTCATCCTGCAGGTAGGCCTATCACCGCAGCTGGACTGCGTTGGAAGAATTGACAGCGTGTGCCAATCCTGCTCTGCACCACTCATCAGGCATGCATCAGCCGCAAGTTGCACCAGGCAAAGTGTAGGTCAGCACGCTGTCCACTTGCAACAGCATCGCTGCCACACTGGGCTTCCATGGGCCAGCACAGCTGCGGTTGGCCCGGCAGTGTGTTAGCACATGGATCACTTTGTAGCCAGCATACTATGAACATGCAGTGTCTTCTGTCGTCGGACAGACACTGTGTGCAGGCGCTGTTGTGCGAGCGTTGTTATCCTTGCAGCGTCGGGTGGCTCTGCCATCTCCTGCCTTCCGCCTAGGCCGCTGACCGTTGAGTCACACCTACCCTGCTGCTGCACACACGTGCCTACATGACACTGCATCCTGCATACCCAGGGTCTGGATGCTTTCCTGGCCATGAGCTCTATGTTGGGCTACACAGCAACCATCTTGCTGATTGTGGTGCTGGGCAGCTTGGCATACTACACATCCTGCTGGCCGTTGGGCATCTTCATCACAGGTAAGCTGTGACTTCGTGGCTCCTGCTGACAGTCCTGTGCCCTCGAGTGCAGCGGCAGCCTGTGCGCAGGCAGTACCATCATGGGTGGCATGAAGCTAGTGTCGCCAGGCAGCAGAAGGAGCGCGTGCATATCAGCAGCAGCGCAGCGACAGCACCTCGCGGCGCACAGCAAGGGCTTTGACAACCAGCAGTTGACTCAGCAGTAGGCTGGGGATCAGCACAGCAGGGTTTTAACCCCTGCAATCTGGTTTCCAATCAACACCCCTACCTCCTACCCAAGCAGCTGTGTTGGTGCATGAGCCAGCGGAAAGATGCCAGCTGGACAGCAGATGCGTGGCTCATGCCAAACCCTTGTCAATCTTTGCCCCCAAAAACCTCAAAGTCAAAGTGCGGTGCTGGTGTGCTGAGCCACGGCTGCTGCTGCTGTTTTGCTTGTCCTGGGCATCATCACCTCGCCTGTCCTGCAGCGCTGGTGCTGTCTGTGTTCGCGCCGGCTGAGCCGCTGCTGTGGCTGGGCTTCCAGCACAGCACACTGGTGTCCAGCTGGCGGCGGTACTTCAAGTTCAGCTTTGTGTTGGAGCAGAAGCTGGACCAGGACGGACGGTACATCTTTGCAGGTGCGTGTGCTGACACTGAGGTTGCACCTGGTTACATGCGCAGAGTGCTGGTGGCGAGACCATCCAGCGGTCATAATTGAGGTGCACATGGGTGTTACATGTGTTTGCGCGTTCCAGATGATTGGGGCTGAAGCGTCCAGCAGCAGATGGAGCACGACGGCATAAACATCAATGCGCTGGTGTATGCCCTGCGCTCTGCACATGCCGTCGTGTGTGCAGGCTTTCCACATGGCGTGTTCCCGGTGTCTGAGCTGCTGTGCGTCAGCCTTATGCTGCGCATCTGGCCCAAGCTGCGCGTGTACAGCATCTGCGCCAGCAGCGTGTTCCAGGTGCCGGTGTGGCGGCACATCCTCTGCTGGACGGGGCGCGCGGCCTGCCACCAAGCACGACTTTAGGTCAGGAGCAGATCGGGACTGGTCCGGGCGGGAAAGGGGGTGGCGCTGGGCGGCTGTCGCGGTTTGGTGCTGACAGGTGCAGGAAGCCGGCGGCTGTGTTGTCAAAGCCTAGGGCGTGTGCTGGGATGGCTTGCACAATGCATGCAGAAACCGTGCTCTGCATCTGCGCAATCAGCAGGCTGATGGCAGCTGCTGTTTGTGTTATGGTTTTGCGCCTGCAGCGCGCAGTGATATTGGTGATGCATTAGCTAGAATCCTGCAGGAGATCACGTGAAGCATGCTCAGCAATGTCCTGCGCCTGCTGTTTGGTCTGGTGTGTCCTCAGGAGCTGCTGACGCGCGGCAGTGTGAGCCTGGTGCCTGGCGGGATTGCTGAGATGTTCCTGTGGGAGCAGAACAGGGAGGCCATCAAGGTATGCACGCTATCTGATCACGTGAGGTATTGCCACACACTTCCTGCAGATGTGGCACACATCCCTATGCATGGCTTTTTGGGCCTCAGTGTTTGGTACCTTCGACAGCGGGGGGGGGGGGGGGGAGCAGGGCACAGTCAGCTGCGTGCCTCACATCTGAGCTGCCCAGGCTGTGACGCATCATCTCGTCACCCAGGCAGCTGCACGTCACTGCGGTGGGTCATGCTGAGGCATATGCTTGACACGTATGCTTGCCTTTTCGCTGCTGCTGCGCGTGCCTTGCTCGTGCGCGCTCTGGTGCGCAGATCCAAGATCGCAAGGGCTTTGTGCGCATTGCAGTGGAGTCTGGCACGCCGCTGGTGCCGGTGTATCATTTTGGGAACAGCAAGCTGTTCAGGTGAGGGCAGCAGTAGTTGGGGTTGGGCACACGCAGGAGTGCTTGTCGTGTGCCCTGGTGGTTGCTCAATTGGGCAGGTGGTGCTGCGTTGCTAGCAGCAGCACTTGATTGTGGGGTGTAAGCATGTTTTCAGCTGCTGTAGACACCTTTCGTTGCTGTACGGCCATTGCTATGCCGCTGTTGCTACTGCTTGTCAAGGAATTGTCACCAGTATTCGCAAAACTTGTGCTGTGCGCTGACATGCATGCCCTTTGTTGTGCCTCCTGCTGTTGTGATGTGACGTGCTGTGTGCTGCGCTGTTGCTGCCGTGCAGCTGGGTGGCCCCCAGCTGGCTGAAATGGGTCAGCCGGCGGCTGCGTGTGGCTGTGGGCTACCCCAAGGGCCGCTACTGCACCCTGATGCCCTGCAAGTGAGTCCGGCTGTGCTGCTCCCCCTGCGCTCTTGTCAGGACCTATAGCGGAGGCCGTTGCACGTGCACAGACAGTTGCTTGCTGCTGGTGTCTTCCAGCACACGACACAGCATGCACCTCTTTCGGCACAAGGTTGCGTCTGCTGAGCAGCCTACATGGTGAGCAGCCAAGCATACAAGTGTAGGGCTCGTTCTGCTGTGGGTAAGCTGACTGTCTGTTGCATTACGTACTGCAGTGCGGCCCTGATGATGGCAGTGGGCAGCCCCATCCATGTGCCCCACATCCAGCCTGGCCAGGAGGGCTTCAATGAGGCGGTGGATGCAGCACACGAGCAGCTGGTGCACGCGCTGGTGGCCCTGTATGACAATACAAGGTGGGTGCAGGGCGCAGCTGCTGTCACGCGAAACGTGGAGCAGTGTGGATGTGGGCTGGCACTAGCGTCATCTTGCGCGAATGTTGACATGCGAGGTCCTAATCATTTGATGTAACAGTGGCAGCAGCAGCAGTATGGTGTGAGCTCTCAGATTTTGTGCAGGCTGCCCGATCCTGACAGGATGCGCATGAAGTGCGCTGCAAGCGCATTGTCAGCCTGATCACCTGGCAATGCTGCCTGTGATACCTGCCGTACGTGGCAGCTGCGCAACTTTGCCATGCTGTAGGGCCGGTGGACTCTGAGGTCAATGTCATTGTGGCCATCCCTCCTGTTGACTGGCTACTGCTGTGTGTTCGCTTCTGCCTTGCTGGTGCTGCTGTAGGGTCTGTACGGCTGGCAGGAGCGGGAGTTGGTGGTGAACTGAGCCTGTGACGGGCGTTGATACGTGCACAGCCCTAATGTTAGCACGTGCCAGAAGCAGCCAGTACGGCACACGCATGGTGCAGCACTGCTGCTCTGCGGAGGCTACGTGACCCTGTATAGCCTGCAAGCAGCGGCGATTGGTTGAGTGCAAGAAGTCTTGTCCTGCGGCTGGCACATGATGCCGTGTGGACAGAGCATCATTTGCAGCAATAATATTGCTGGGTTTGCCCTATCTTTGAGAAGCCTGTGATCAGACTCGATCTGCTGGTCACAGTCACAGCTGCCAGGCTCTGAACGAGCCAGCATGGCTAGCACTGGTGGTACGGGTGTGGCAGGGGGTGGGCATGTGGTGCTCATGGTGTTGCTTGAGTGCAGCCTATCACAGGTCCTGCTTTCAGGCGCGTGAGAAGAGTTGCGTGCTTTCTTCTCGTCCTGCTTGTGTGTTTGGGGCGTACTGATCAGGCTTGTGTCGCAGATTGTAGAAGATCTTTTCACTCGTCATCGCTGCTGCTTTATGCCGGCATGCCTTTGCTGTCTTTTGTCTGTTTTGCCTTCAATAGATGAGCCGTGTGGGGAGGGTGGAGCGGGGTTGGTGTGTGTGGTGGCTTGTTGGACGTAGCCTGGTTCGAGCAAAGCATGCAGGATGTCTTTGCATTGCTGCGGCAGGACGCTTGTCTGCCCGTGGCCACTGCTTCAACCTGGGTGCGGCTGTCGAGGTTCACAGTCAAGGTGTAGCTGGTGTTCTCTGAGTGTTGGTGCACCACAGTGCACCGTGGGGATTGTCCGGTATGCTTGCGCTTAGCCCGTAGGCTGGCTGCTGCGGCCACAGCTTGCTGTGCTGCTGCCCAAATGAGTGTGTGTGGTTGGTGCGCCCCACGTCTGCACAGAGACTGCGGTCGCATTTCATGCGGTCGCATTTCATTGAGCGTGTGTCCTTGGTATGTTGGGTATCACCCTGACAAGCGGCGGGCACATGTGTCTGTGCACCTGCGGGTATGTGGCCTCCTCATGCCTATTTCTTTTGATGCCACCCACCAGCACTATTTCTTCGATGCCGCCCATTAGCACTGGTGTTCCCCAATGGAGGTATCTGTGGGTGTCAGCTGGCAACACTGTCGCCTGTGCGGCTGAGGTGCTGCCAGCTTTTGCCTGTTGTTCAGTGCACAGCAGAAAGGCTCACGCACCCCGGTTGTTGGGGGCTCGGCCGCCTAGGCGTGCTGCGATGACAGGCTGGCTCACACCGTCAGCGGGTGCACTGCCTCCTGTGTGCTTGGCCTGCTGGTGGTGGTGGAGGGCCATTCAATTGGGAGGCAGTCTCGGAAGCAGGTGTGGGTGCGGGCGGTGGCATCTGCCAGTGGCGCTGTTGACGCGAATGGCGGCCTGTACAGAGGGCGCAGGTGCCGGGACACACGGCAATGCTGCCGGAAGTGGCTTGTATATGTGTTTGGCAAGCGCACAACTGGCATTGCTGCTGAGTTGCTTGTGCTTTATGCACGCTGCAGCGCATGCTAGCTTCAACTTGCCGGTGCCAACGCTGCTGCCGCGGCAGCTGTGGGCTGTCTGGCGCATTCCTTGCCCATGTCGTCGTGCACATTTGTATTTCCCCAGGGTGGTGGTGCACAGTGGTTTCATTATGGGGGCACGTTTTGCGCAGAGATGCCGGAGCAGGGGTTGAGTCGCTAGCATGCAACGTATATGCCTGGCTTTCTTTCTTTCTTGACAGGGGTCGTGTGCTGTGAGGCTGTCGAGGATTGCAATAGGGGGGCGCAGGCACTTCGTGGGGCTCTGTTGTGCATCCACTGGGGTTCCCCGCAGTGCGTGGCTGTATGTGTTGACGGTGCCTTGTTGCCTGCACGACCTTCACAGCAATCCACGCTGTTGCTGTCAGCGCAGCTGTGTAAGCACGGCTGCGTTTGACTATCAGCGTGGCCCTTGCAGTTTGACCTTGTGGTTGGCAGGTGGCGTTGACGCGGGCAGAGAGAAGAGAGGGTATCTTGGTGGCCCGTGTGCAGGTTGGTGTGGGGTTGGCACAAGCACAACAAGTCCTTGGCACTGCTGCGCCAGCAGCGCCGGCATGGGACAACATGGGAATGATTCGCATCTTGTGCAGCCATGGGGGCGCCAAATATGCCTCGCACATCTACTGCTGTTTGGACAAGGACAAGACAACCCCTCAAATAGGCATGTTGCCTACGGGCTCAAGCCGTGGGCTGCGTTGAAGAAGCGTGTGGAGGCTGTGAGTGATAAAAGCATGCGGTGGTGGTGGGCAGTATCAGCCATGCATGGTCGGGTTGGGCGACTTGGCTTTTCATGCACTTGGAGGTTGTGGGTGGTCCTGTGCTAGGGTGTGTGTGCCTGGACGCTGTCGTGCATGAGACGAGTGCTGTAGCCAGCCCCTCAAGCTTGCTGTCAGCAACACCTTGTTGTTTGCCTCGCTTGCTGGCAGTTCAGTTCATGGCTCTTGTTAGGCGCTCCTGCACACCACACTGCACTGGTGTGGGCTGGCCTGAGCTGCTGCATAGGCTATCAGCGCTGCATAGGCAGGCTTACTTGTGGTTGTTCCAGAGTATCGGCTTGACTAGTCGTGCAACCAATTTGCATGCAGCGGCTTACTGCTTGCTTTCTGATCCGCTTTTGCATGTACCTGAGCCACAGATGTCACAGATGCATACGCATGGTGGTGGGTGGCAGGCGCGTGTGTGGTGGTGCCATAGCATATTGCGAGGACGCGTGTGTGTATATGTCGTGGCCCCTTTGGCTGGTGTTGTGAGGCATGTGATGTCATGTTGCATCAGGCATGTGGCATGTCGGCGGCTGTCATTTCAGCGGTTGGGAGAACTACATGCAGGCGAGGCTGGCCACGGCTGCCCATGCATGCAGGGGTTGCACAGAAGGCATCATGGACAGTGTGTATTGTGCAATTCATGCACAGCATCCAAGCAGCCAGCATGTGAGGTGTGTGTGTATAAGACACTGTGCTTGTGTGTGTTGACTTGGTGCACAGTGTGTGCTTGTGTGTGTCGGTGGGGGGGTGTACAATGATGCTCCAGCTGCGCATCAGGAACCACTTCGTCCTCCACCAGCAGCTTCTGGTGGGGTCGTCGGTGTGCTGCAGCAGGGCTCTTCACGTATCAAGAGCGACAGCGGGATGGTGTCGTGCTAGCAGCTTGGTGGGCCGGCCAGCTGATCCAGGCCGGCCACCTTGCTGTACACAGCGTCACCTTGACGTATACAGTACCTTGCAGGGCTCTGGGGGGGGGACGAGACAGGAGGTGTGGTGTACAAGATACTTTATCGCCCAGCGCCCGCCTGGCAGTGCAAGCAGCACTGCATCTGACCCGTGTCCTTTGCGTGTGGGCTACATGCCGGGTCAGGGTGTCTTTGTGCCATCAGTCGGGTCGTGTTTGCTTTGTGTCGGTCTGCTTTAGCTGTGTGCACATCACGCACGCTCCTCTCATCATACTGTTGTCTAGTGCATTGCTGGCCGGCACATCTACAGCCAAAAACATGGCTTGCCCCCTCCTGTGAATGTGTGAGTGGCTGACACAGCCTATGGTGATGCGTTTGCAGTGATCTACTGTGCCTTCGTTGCACAAAGCATTTGGCACGTGTGGCTCTTAGAGAGAGTCACACAGGGTGCAGTCTGGGAGAGGAGTGGGTGGCATCGTGCTGTAGCAAGTCTTGTGATTCTTTGTGTGTTTTGAAGTAGTGATAGTCAGCCAGGGTATCGTCAGGTTGTCGCCTCGTGCCAGCTGCATTCTGCTTTGGCATGTGGGCTTTCAGCCGTTGTCAGGGTGTGTCTTATTGCCTCCTGTCTTAGGTGAGATCGTGTGTTTGTCGGGCCCCATGCCTTTCCATTGTTGGTTTGTTCTGCGCTCCCCCCATTGGTGGTGGCAACACAAATGCTTTGTCAGAATGTTTGCTTTGTGGAATGTGTCGTAGGTGTGTGTGACTGCTAGACACTCGTGACACTTGCCTCAAGGCGCTTCTAGGTGGTTGTATAGATCAAAGGTGCATGCATACAGGGTCGTGATCGCTTGTGTGTGCGCAGAGATTGATGCAGTACATGTTCATGTGTGTGTTTGTGGGTGCTTTTGGGGCTGTCAGCATGCCACCAGCACTGGATCGCTGGTTCAAATACAGGGGCCTGCAGATGCCACCTGCCTTGCAGCTTGTCCGATCAGGGTTCCCCACACCACCTGATGTTGTAGCTCTTGCATGGCAACAGCTGCTGCTGGTGCCTCGTGGAGGGACAGCTTGTGTGCTGCGTTTCGTGCGCCTTGGAGCACAGCTGAGCTAAGGTGCTGCATGTGGAGTGTGCCTGCAGGTGGCTGGTAGCATTTCATTGGCGCGCGAGGCGGCGACAGGCAGTGGTCATTTCATGGTTGGTGGGGCATGCGCGTGTGCCCGTGCTGACCGGAGTGGCTCTGTGCTGCTGGTAGTGTGCCATATGCGCCTTGGCTGCCTAGCTGCGTGTTTGTTACGGCGCCTGTCGCGTGCGTATGCCGCATTCGTGTGCAGTTGCCCACATGCTCCGCATTCTTGGCGCGAGAGTGTGACAGTCTTGTCTCAGTTTGTGTACATGCAAGTGGAATGAGGCGCGGCCTTCCGCTGACTTGCCTGCTGCTGGTGTGCCCCGACCCTGCATACGTGGTGTAGAGCTACCGCCGCAGCTGGTGCTGCTTCCTTGCGGGCTGCAAGGATTCAAGAGACCATGGGTTGGTCGCGCCTGTGCGTGCCTGACTATAGGCTGCTGGTTGACAGCAACTCCTGGCTTGAGCTTGTGGTGGTTGCAGGCAGCATGGCAGGTGTCGGGTTTGGTTGGCTCCGCAAGCACAGTCTCGTCGTCAGCAACGACAACACACGTCAGACCTGTTGGTTGTTCCCGCTCGTTTGGTGGCTGCGGCAACGATTTGTGGGCCTTGGGGTTGCCTAGCTGGCGCAGGGAGGGGTGCATATGCATGCACTGTTGATAGGGCACACAGCAGCATTGAGCTTGACTGTTCAAACACATGACCTGGTCGGTTTGATCCTGGGGTTTATTGCAAAGGTCCACAGCTCGCCCATTGGCAGTTGTCAAATGCGCTCAAGCGTTGTGCTTGATGAATTTGTACCAGCAGAGAGAGATGCAGCAAGATGTGAACAGTTGCTGTGTAACAGGGTCTTCCTATGAACTACCATGCAGCTTGGTGGTAAGATGACAGACCCTTGCAACTACGTCTGCCTTGACAGTTTGCCAAAACACAAGCTGTGCGCGCTGGATGTTGGACCCACTGTGAATGCAGGTACTTGTCCTGATTGTGACTCGACTTTTGCTCTTCCCCAACAAGCCCATATCCCTGTCAACTGCCGGCAAATCACTTTGGCAAGGTGTGACAGGTGGATCCTGTGATTCTGGATGGCAATCAAAGCGGACCTGCTGTCGTCTTGAGTTTGTTGGTGCTGCAAGCCTGTCTGTCCCCGCTGTCACATTTTAAAACAGCTGCTGACATCATGCTTTCATGTCACAGCTGAGCTGCTGGCAGGGCCCTGTGGCGTGAATGATGAGCAGCTTGATATCACTAATGGCATTCAAACTTGGCAGTTGCATAACTCACAAAGGCACGCGCAGGCACTGAGCAGCCACCAACAACCCTAGTCAAAAGGGAAGGAGGTTGCAGCAGCTCGTCCACCTGGGAAGCAGCAGTACGTATACACCACCCCTGATCATGTGCCTCATGCTGACTCAGCCGGTCTCTTGGAAACAGCTCATACCCAACACCCTCACGGCACTTACACCATGCACACGATTGCACTGCAGTCGCTGACCTCGGAAATCAACATTGCCACTGAAAAGCAACAACCCGTGCCCAGCACGCGACCTTCAAGGATGAAGTTCATCTGTTGTCTGATTACTGTCCTTCACCCAAGCACCACTCCATGGACGTGCTTTCGCAGCACCAGAGTGTATCCCGGTGCTTATGTGAGACCACAAACTGTGTCTACGTATGAACATCATTCCCCCAAAACCCCTGGGTAGGTTGTCACAGCCGCCGGCTGTGTGGATGCATCTTGTAGACGCATGCACAACAGATGCGCATGTGGTGTGAATTGTTACCATGTATTTTCCTTGCCATTGCTTCACTTGCACAACACTACACATCACATATCTCAGTGAGTGCTGTAGTCACAGGAACCGAGTATCCTTGCTGTTATGACCTCATCGACATCCGCTGTAACCAAACACACTGACACACGCGTCATGCAGGCTGTACAACTGATTCAACTCCTTTCTCACTCTCATCACGACACTCTGCTGCCATATAGTGTCTCCTACTTCACTCACAGAACCTGACACCCTGATAGAATGTAGTGTCCACTTCACCACAACAGGCTGATCACTGCATTCTCACTGCAGTCTCACACATCTCGACACACGTCAGTCCCCAACTGTTGGACTAACGCTCAGCCTGCTCGACAACTGCGTGGCTACGCCTCCTACCCCCCCAGAGCAGGAAGAGCGGAAGGACAGTACCCGCCGCGAATCCACCCGACGGCACCACTGCAGAAAAAAATGGAAGGAAGCGCAATCCCAACACACACAACCCCACCAGCCACACACACCTTGCACCCACCCTGCCAACACACCCCCACAAGCATCTGCAAGGCCACAGGGGCGCCTGGAACACAGTACACCACACAAGGTGGGCGATGCAGATTCGACACCAGCCATCACCGTGAAAAGCACGCACAAGTAAAAGCACAACAGAAGAGAGCACCCGTGTGCTCAAGAGGAAATGCATGACAGAACAGGACAGAACAACTGGGAGGGGAATCAGGTCAACCCTCAGTCAAGACAAGAACAGGGGAATGATTCGTCCCTGTGACAGACAGACAGACATCAGGGGAGCCACGCTCAACCCTGGAACAAGCAGACAAGAGGAGGGGAATGTAGCGCATGGTGCACTCCCGATCCAGAGACATCAGGGGAGCCACGCTCAACCCTGGAACAAGCAAGCAAACATCGCACGACAAGGAATCAAGCCAAACTACAACAAGGCGCCGCCAGGGCACCAAGGTCCACACAGTATCAAGGAAACGGCACAGCCGACAAGGGACCTTGGCCTGAACAGACGGACGGCACACAAGCGAAACTGGAAAGTGAGCATAGTACGCACGAAGAGGTTCTGTCACGTCAGGTTGCGGCGGAGGGGTTTTCACGGCGGATGCACGCCATCCCCCCCTCAACACCTGCACCCACCGCGCAGTGTTGACACCATGCACACAGTGTTCCTGCTCAACAAAAAGGGAGGCCATCCATGCACACACGAGCGTTCAGTGGAGCGAGAAACCAGGCAAACACGCACAGGGGACTAGCTGCAGTGTCACTACTACTAGCAGTCCTGTGCGTGAACTTGGGCGTGGTGGCCTTCATGTAGCATGAGCAGGAGTGACTTACAGTAGACTGCACGCACCAGCGTGCCCGACAGACTACATCATACCGACGCGATAGGACCCGAGAGAGCTCGCCTCTCTCGGGGTTTGCTTGCCTCAAATGCACGGCGCAGTCAGTGCTCAACACCTGAACCTCAAGCTTTGACCAGCACAGGCACAAACCATATGTGTGCCTGTATCTAGCTGGCGGACCACGCCACACTGCGCACACGCCGTCATATGGCGTGACAGTTCTACTGAACTTGCCGCTAACATGAGTAGGGCACCTGTGTCCAGCCAGCACCCACGAACGTGTCACGCCTTGACCAAAAGCAAAGCACAGCACACAAAAGCAAGGCACAACAACCAGCTGGGAGGGGATCCTGTCTGCGCTGTGGTGGTAACAACTAAACCCTGAGACAGACAACATCATGTGCTAAACCATCAGCAAACACCGGACAATGTTGCAATGCAGGCACAGCCTACATGCACACACAGATGCTGTTGTGGGGTTTAGGGCTGTGACATGAGAGACACAACAGCACAACTCAAACTACTACATAATGTAGTGGTGTGAATTGTTACCACCACAGGGCAACCCTCGCCAGACCAACAAACATCAAGGAGCCAACTGATGGTGCTTGGCTGTGTACTTCGCCAAGGTGCTGACATGCCGCTTAAATTGCACAGGAGCCTTGAACTCCGTACGGCCAGTTTCCAACAAAGCAAGCTGGCCACCAGGACCCACAAAATCAACCACTTTGAATGGGCCCTTCATACGCGACTGCAAAGAAGGGACGGGCCCAGCAACAATCTCCAACACCCAGTCACCAACACGCAACGGCTCCCCCATGTGAACGCCCTGAGGGCGCGCATTGTCGAACCTGCTGGGCCAGTGCGCAGCATTGCGCTTAAACTGGGCTCGAATACGCTCAAACACATCCACGTCGCGCGCGAGCAGTTGCTGCTGCAAATGCTGCACATGTAGCAACGGATCAGCACAATCGTCAGGCACAACGGACACAACTGGGGGGCGCTGACCAGCCAAAGCAAACAGGTTTGCCAAAGGAACAGCATGCACAGGCCGGCGACCAAACACCATCTCATGAGGGCGGACGCCCAGGGCCGTGTGCAGGCGAGACTGTAGTGATCTTTTTGATGTAAGCGTTACAAGCGTTCATCTGCATTATGCGCACAACACTGAACAACTCCACACATCACATGTCTCAGTGAGTACTGTGATCACAGGAACCGAGTATCCTTGTTGCATTGACCTCATCGACATCCACTGTGAAGCAACACACTGACACACACTTCATGCATGTTGTCCAACTGATACACTGTCTTTCTCACTCTCATCACGACACTCTGCTACTGTATAGTGTCCCTTTCTTCACTCACTGACACCCTGATACAATACGGTGTCCATTCGCCACAACAGGCTGACCACTGCATTCTCACTGCAGACTCACACATCTCTACACACGTCAGTCCCCAAGTACTGGACTAACGCTCAGCCTGCTCGACAACTGCGTGGCTACGCCTCCTACCCCCCCAGAGCGGGATGAGCGGAAGGACAGTACCCGCCTGAAATCCTCCGGACTGCACCACTGCAGAAAAAAAAGCAACACACACAACCCCCCCCCAGCCACGCACACCAGTCACCCCACCCTTCCCAACCCCCCCCCCCCCAAGCATCTGCGAAAGCCACAGGTGGCGACTGGAACACAGCACACCACACAAAGTGGGCAATGCAGACAAAAGACCAGCCAACTCTGCGGAAAGCACCAACCACGGAAGGGAAACAAAAGAAGGATAGAAGAGAGCACCCATGTGCCAACCGCAAAGGCAGAACATGACAGAACTGGACAACTGGGCGGGGAGCCAACTCAACCCGCAGACAAGCCAAAAAACAGGGGTAAAGTACGTCCCTGTGAACAAGGCAGACAGACAGACATCAAGGGAGCCACGCTCAACCCTGGAACAAGCAGACAAGGGGAGGGGAATGCAGCGCAAGGTGCACTCCCGTTCCAGAGACATCAGGGGAACCACGTTCAACCCTGGAACAAGCAGACAAGAGGAGGGGAATGTAGCGCATGGTGCACTCCCGATCCAGAGACATCAGGGGAACCACGTTCAACCCTGGAACAAGCAGACAAGAGGAGGGGAATGTAGCGCATGGTGCACTCCCGATCCAGACACAAGCAAGTAAACACTGCAGGACAAGAATATCAATCCAAACTGAAACAAGGCGCAGCCAGGGCACCAAGGTCCACACAGTATCAAGGGAACGGCACAGCCGACAAGGGACCTTGGCCTGAACGTACGCACAGCACACAGACAAAGACGAAAAGTGAACTTAATACGCGCGAAGAGGTTCTACTGAACCTGCCGCTAACATAAGTAGGGCACCTACGTCCAGCCAGCACCTCCTACGGCACAAGCCATCACCATCAGCCTGGTGCAAGGGCGGAAAGAGGGCACTCAATGGGGCCAAGAAGGCACACCACGTGTGTCAGAAGAACAAACCACGAGCAATGTATGCAGAATGGAAAGCATCAAGCAACAGAGAAAGCACGCCAACCTGCCAAGGAGAATGTAGGTGTGGGCGATTGTGACGGCACCCAAGACCCACCAGAAAAGCGCACACACTCACCACAACAGAAACCTGAAAGCACATCAACAAGCTAGACCTACACCACCAATGAATGTGGCGGGTGCACGGCCTAAATGGCTGGGCTGGCAACTGGCAGAGTAACTGCATCACACATGTCACACCTGTAATGCAAGCTGCTCTGACAGGTGTACACAAAAGCACGCATGCACCAATAAGAACGCTACATAATGTAGTGATCTTTTTGATGTAAGCGTTACAATCGCCCACAACTCACAGTCACCAGGGCAGGGCAGTGCTGGCACTCAAAGCACTTACCAACCAAACCAGACAAGTGTGCCGCTAGAGCACACACCAGCTGCGCGCTGCTGCCAGAGAAAAAATGCACTACGGGGGACCGGGGCCTCCAACTGACCTAGACCAGGGCACCTGGTCTAAGCCACCAGCAGTGCGCTCAGGGAGCTGCACTGGCTGAGCTGCTGCTGCTGCTGCTGAGAAGGGAAGACCGACTCGGCTGCGAACCTGCGGAGCTGCAGATGCGTAGCCACCAAACACAAATGCGCCAGAAAAACCACCTGATGCAAGGGCCAAACAAGAAACAGACGGGGAGAGGACAACCGCAAAGTCCTCAGAACCACCCACAGGAGCAACCACCAAGGGCATCACACTGCTGTTGTGCGCAAGCGTGTGGCGCTTGTCGTCAAAGGCATCATCCTGCCAGCCACCGCTGCCGCTGGGGGCAAGGCTGACCGGGCTGTTGCTGCCAGAAGGGGAAGCTGTGACAGGGCTGCTGTTGCCACTGCTGCTGGAGAAGGCAGCAGCAGAGACGGGGCTGCTGCAGCCGCTGCTGACACTAGGGGCAGCAAGAGACGGGCACCCAGTGGGTGTGCCAGCCTCCGCACTGTCGAACTGCTGCGGTGCATCCTGCAGCTGTTGCTGGGCAGCCCACTGCCGCCACAGCTGCAGCTCAGCAGCCATGCTGTCATGCTGCTGCTGCACCTGCCGCAGCTCGGCTTGGCTGCTGCAAGCTTTGCCGCACCAGTGCTGCACCTCTGCAGTCAACTGGTCGTGCATGGAAGCTGCCTCATGCAACTGGTGTTGAGACAACTGCAGGTCCTGCTGTAGCTGACGGACCTGTTGCTGCAAGGGCTGGACAGATTGCTGGGTAGCCTCTAGCTGGTCCTGTAAGCGACACTGCTGCTGCCGAGACTGCTGTTGGGTCTGCTCCAGCTGCGACTGTACCTGGATGACCTGGGTTTGCAGCTGGATGACCTGGGACTGGAGCTGGATGCACTGGTCCTGCTGCTCTTGAAGCTGCAAGCGCTCCCGCTGGTTGTACTGTAACTGCTGCTGTTGGGCCTGCTGCTCCGCGTGTTGAAGCTGCTGCTGGGAACACTGTAGCTGCAGCTCCAGCTGTTCAGACCGACTGTTGGAGTGCTCAAGCTGCTGCTGCAGCTTGGTGACCTCCTGCTGGAGTTGCTGCTCCTGTCCAAGTGACTGCTGCTGAAGCCGGTCCTGCAACAGCTTGGACAGCTCATACCACTGGTGGGCCTCTGCGGACAGCTGATCCTGCTGTGACTCTGCCTGCTGCAGTAGCTGCTCCAGCTGCCGGGCCCGCTGCTCAGAAAGCTCCAGCTGCCGCTGCAGCTGACTGGCCTGTTCCTGTGCTGCAGCACGCTCTGCCTCAGCATGCTGCAACTGCTGTGACTGGCTGCCTTGCGTGAGAAACTGCTCATCTACCTCCACGAAACGACCGAATCCGTAAGGCAGAATTCGGACCATGCTGCAGGAGGGTCTGGGAGTGACTAGCTGAAGGGGCTAGGAGTGAGAGACCGCTAGGGTGCTGCCTCTAGGACAGCTTGCCCTCCGACTCCACCATAATGACTGAAATGCTGCGACTAGAAAGGGAGAGGGATGCTGCCCACAATCGCGTCGCGAGAGGTGAGCACCACTAGCGATCTTCAGATGTGAAAACTCAAGAAACACAGAAGATAACTGGCACCCAGGAGAGACACTCACTCAACTGATTTTGAAACCGAAAACGACAGCTGAGAGCTCGGGAGACCACGTCTATCGACCGAGACTGAACACAGACAACTGGCTGACAACTGGCTCTGGCTGACAACTGGCTGCTCTAACGGGCCAAAAGCTGGCGAGCCCGGGGTTACGACGGCTACATGTCTGTAAGCTAGATCCATGCACCACCAATGAATGTGGCGGGTGCACGGCCTAAATGGCTGGGCTGGCAACTGGCAGAGTAACTGCATCACACATGTCACACCTGTAATGCAAGCTGCTCTGACAGGTGTACACAAAAGCACGCATGCACCAATAAGAACGCTACAAGACCAATACTGCATGCGGACAACAGGAACACTCTGCAACCAATGCTCGGGGTGGGCGTTAATGTGCGCCCTGAGCATAGCCTTAAAAGACTGCACAACCCGCTCAACAGCCCCATTGGCCGCGGGGTGCACAGCACTGGTGTGTACATGAAAGACACAACAGCACAACTCAAACTACTACACGCATGCATGTGCGCACCAACACATGCTGCACAAACTGCTGACGCTGAACCAGGGCTCCACATGTACACCTAGAGAATTGCAGGACAAACACCCAGGTTGCCACACACCCGACTTCTGTGGCTGGCATTCAGCACAATATGTATGCTCACTATCTGATCCACCCATTCCACAATGCACCTTTCATGCGTCCGTGGTGCTCGACAGCACAACCAGAACCATATGATGGAGTGTCGCACTGCATCACACCTTCGGGACAACAATGTACTGCTTGATTTTCCAAGGATGGATCAAATCCATCTAGCCAGCAACACAGCTAGGGCACATGCCCTAATCACAGCCCTATAGGAACAGCAGCGTCCGGCCATGTCTGCTTCTGAGATGCACGCGTGCCACGTGCACCCGGCTTCACCCACACAGTGTCACCGCTCAAGACTGCCACTACGTCTTCCAAAGTAATGGCAGATGACGGGTCCTGCTGCCACTGCTGATACCTTGGTACGAACCAGTCCCGCATTGCAGGGTAGCTCAGGGACTCTCCAGCTCGCAGATGTGGCAGGTTTGCAGCTGAGATCACTGCAAGGCCAGGCCACTGCGGTCGTCCATCCCAGGACCCATTGAAGCCGGGAGTGCCAACAGGCTGAAACCTATTCATCCAGTTGGGTGACGAGGTGTAGAGGGACAGGGCTTGCTTCACACCATCAAGCCCCTCGATGCCAACCAGGGGGATCCGGGAGTCTACAGATCTGCAGCGACAGGCAGCAGGCAAGGCGGTGCAGGCCGTCCTGTCAGTGAGCAATGCACCATGACAAAATGCGGGCAGTGTGGCCAGCGCCAGAACATAGGGGGTGCCAACATAGGGGGTCTGGCAGAGCCTACGAGCAGCCCTGCTATAATACATCTCTGTAATCAGTATTACAAGAATCAGAAGGAGCAGCACTTCAATTTATGGCATATGTTCTTACGGCCGCCTTTCTTAGTAAAGCAAGGTGCAAGGTGGCCACTACATGACTCACTAGCAGTACTGCCAACAGCCATCCGAGGCTGCATGTGCTATAGGGCGGCTCTGCTTTTACCTGGGCGTGACAACTCCATCTGCAATCAGGTAGCCCTTGCCAATGGCCGGCACGTACAGCCCAGAAGTCCGCAGCTTCTCAGCCGTCAACACGGCAACGACCTTGAAGCCAGCAGAAGGGTCGGCATCATCTTTCAACACGGCCATGAGGTCTCCAGGCTTCACGGTTTGCGCCTGGATTTGGAGCTACTGCATGGTGTATATCTGCAGTGTTTACAGTTAGCTGCTGGGCTGCATGCAAAGATGCATGTGGTGTATCCGGCAGCTTCTGGCTGCATGCAGTTGACTAATGCCGATTTGTCAGGCTTAGTCATGGGCTGTGCTTTGCCCTATATATGGTCAGTAGTACCCCTTGCGATGCACTCATTGCATGTGTGTGTGTCGTGTGTCTTTCAAGGGCACTGATGAGACCCCGTGGCTGGGGTCGAAACCGGTCTGCCTTGCCCGTGTTCCACAGCGCCTGTTGGCTGTGTGGCACGTATTCACCAGTCGTTTGCTGGTCAACAAGTTACGTTTGTAGCCTGGATAAGCCTGAAACTACCCACTGCATACAACAGACAGGGGAGGAGTGTGCGTCAGACAATGCACGGCATGCAAAGATCATAAAACTTGCAACCGCCACTAGGAGACTCAGGTGACTATCTCAATTCACACCTGGAGCCACTTTGGGGAAATGGCCATTGCGGTGCAGTCCCTTGCGCTCACATCCCAAGAGCAACACTGTGTGTCTCGCGCTGGTGTGTCAGCTCCCTCTCTTTTCCTCTGCATCTCTCAAGCATAGACACCGTCAAACTTACATTGCTCCATGTTTGTTGCTTCGTCCCCCACAGCAGCAGCCACCAGCCTGTAGATGAGGTGGGTGGGTGAAACAGTCAGGCTGCCCTGACCTCCAGAGGGCTTGTCAAAGGTAAGGCGCACATGGGCAGATTCGGTGTCCTCAGCTTGACCCCAGTTCATCACCTCACACCAAGTGAGGTTGCTGGGTACACGCAGGTCGTCACCAACATCCAGGCACTGCAAGAGCTGCCCAGTGCGGACCTGCCTGATGGCCACGGTCATGGGGGGCCCACGGCCACCAGCGTCGCGCACAATTACTTGTGTATCTCCGGCAAAGCAAGGGTTGCCACCTGCGGCAATCAAGAATAACCGTTGCTTGACAAATGGAAGTTCTGTCCAGGCAAGGCATGACATAATTACGTCGTGAGTGGCAGTGCTGAAATGTGACGTGCAATGACATCAGGTACAAGCACTTGCCAAATGATGCTCGGCGGCCGAGCTGCTCGGCCAGGCAGCCTAGCGTGATGAGTCGTGTTCTGTCTCTAGTCAAGCATATGGGACTCACATCGGTAGGATGGTGGTGTGTTAAAATCACTGTTGCATGAGCCACTGCAGCACTCGGCATCCCCTTGTATAGTATCGCCAGAGCACTCAGTGCCAGAAAGCAAACAGCCTTCAAGGGCAGCACCGTGGTTGCCGCGAAGCGCCGTTGTAAAGAGCATCAAAGAGAGAGGGTGGCCAAGGGGGCATCATCATCAAGGTCATCATCATCCAGTGGCAGAAGCAGAAGGGAACAAACAGGGCAACCCGCAGCGTGTGATATATGTCGTCGACTAGTTGCAACCTGGCAATGTGCACACATCTGCAGTCATGATGGGGATCACCAGGACACACGCTAGTAGCTCTCAGCTCCTCCTCCTGCTTTCCCTGGGGCTGCATTTGTATATCTCCAGCATGTTTAATCACTGATCAACTGATTGATGTTTCTCTCACAAGACAGTTCTGCAGAGCTGGCTGCGCAGTGCACTGACCCAGTGTCCGGACAAAGAGTGTTGAGCACAACCAACATGCTACCTGCTGTACATCTGAGCGGAGGGGAAAGGAACTTACATGAGCCAGCATCTTCAACAACATCACAAGTTACGTCTTGTCCCCGCGGGCAGCAGTCCTGTGTTGCTGCACCTGCAGTCACATGGCACATGAAGCACGGAATACGAACTGTCACTGTGGGGAGAGTGAATGCCAGGCGTTCTGCCCTGCCACGCCGGTCCAGCAGAGCAAATATGCGAGCAGGCAGCAGAGACGGGGCTGTGACAACACACCAGCGCCTTGTCAGATGAGTGCCGCACCGAGCATGTGTTCTGTGCTGAGTGTGTATATGCTCACTGGTTACCCAACACACAACTTTGATACAGCGCTCTTCTGACAAGGCACTCATACTTCGGCAGCCAACCCCCTTCCTCGGTGCAACATCCCGTGTCACAAGGCCTGGTACTTCTGCCACAGCATGCACTCACAGCTTTGCGCCAGCTCTTGACACTCCTCTTCAGGGACTACATGGCAGCAGCAGGAACGTGCACACAAGGAGAGAGGTCTTGTCAGTTATTGATTGCAAACACATTGCTGCCAGTCAAGTTCACCAGGCAAAACCTCCACTGCATCATGTGCAGACGGTGCTGGCTTCAAACCACCGCCATACAAAGCTTCCCAGCAACTGCTGCATGTGATGCTGTCAGCGGGCAGCAAGCTGCAGCTTGATGGGGTTGGGGTACTTCCTAAGGTGTTGTCTGTCGATTGAGCCCGTGTGCACTGCAATTGTCTAAAGCACGCACCTTCAGGAGCGACAGAGTCTTTGCCAAAAGGGTTCTGCATCAGAGATTCCCAAAAGTAGGGCCCCCCCTGCAGAGCATAATGCCACATCAAGGGCAGCCTCAAGCTTGGTCATTGCTGACCGAGATCAAAGTACGGCTTATTCAATTCAAACGTCTCACGCAACTGCAGATGTCCATACAGTCAACTGTGCAACCAACCAACAAGAAACCGTCATCAGTCTGCATCTGCTGAAGGAGCTTCGAAGGCTCTGTGAAGATCACTTACTTCCATGTTTGAAGGGTAATAGCCATCATCATGGTAGCCCCGAGCAGAAGACGCTGCACTACTTGCTTGCCCAGCCACCGCTGTGACAGCCAGCAACAGCAAAAGCACCGCACAGCCGCAGAACCGACAGCTTCGCATCGCTTGTATCATCCGATCTGAAAATGTTGATGCCTGTTGTCTGCTACTGGAGGACAGCTGGGAGGAGTTCTCCTGGAAAAGCTGGCAACACTGAGGGACTGAACCGACTACACAGTACGGGGATGATGTCTGAGCGGTTCCCCGACCTCAAGTCGAGGGCTTCTTGTTGGGGATGCATTGTCATGGTCAGTCAAACCTGGCGGGAGGTGCCAAACAAGCCAGACAGTTGCTGAAAGTGGTAGCTATTATGCTGTTAATGCGCAGCATCATGCTCAAAGTGCGTCAGAACCAATCAAGAGCTAGAGTCATGGGCGAGTCAATTATTGCATGCACGCTATAACTGGTTTTGAAGCCTCTTGCGGCTCCAACAAAATCAAACTGCCATTACAATCACTACAAAGCTGCCCGAGCCGCTCTATCGCCCTCAACTGCCGTCAATCAGTGTGTCAGGTCGCAGGTGATTATCACGAAATTTTCACATGTTCAGTGAGGGCATGGTGTGGCAGGGCAGCAGAGGTTGCTCCACCCCAGCACATTCAGAGCTTCTGATACAGGCTTAACCAGTTAGCCTGCAGCTGAATGCAGATCAGAGCTGCACATTGAGGCAGCCAATGACGCCAGCAGCTGCGAGCCCGAAGCAGGACCCACCCACACACCTGACAGTTAGATGGTCGATGTCACACCTGTAGCTATGAAGCTGATTGAGCCCAAGGTGAGGACAGCGTCCGACCCTGACAAGGCACAGTTCACCAACATCAACCGCCTGAGCCTAAGCTGTCCCTGTTTGACTCCTTGTCAAAGTCAAACCTTGGCTGATCTTCAGCAACAAGGCATGAGCAGGTCAGCTGACTTAACACGCGCATCTGACCAGCTGAAGAGAAGTTCGCTAGCATCCTCATTCCTCCTCCGCACCCAAACTATCAAGCAGCAATGTTGTGTGCAACACCACAGCGCGCAGGCCTGGTGGCACGCTCAGCAAAGCAGCAGCAATGCAGGTGACTGAGTTGATCGCTCACAGGCCACAATGTGCTGGCACGGGGATTTTGACGTGTCTCATCGTTGTGGTGGTGATCTATGTGACGCAGAGTGGTGCGCCCAGCAGTCAGCAGGCGTCAGCTCAAGGCGCAAGCGTTGTTTGGTGGAGGCAACAAGGAGGTGAGCTGCTGTGCATGCAGGCTGTGTACTGCAAACTTGTGCACTGCTGCTACTGCTGCATGCATGCATACAAGGTGTGTGTTGCACCACAAGCCTGCAGCAGTGCTGTTTAAAGCTTGTTGCAGAAAGAGGGCAACTTGAGCCCAACCACAAACAGCAGGAGGCCCAGCACCAACATAATCATAGTGCATTGTGATGAACACTGCTGCCAGCAGACCAAATGCATGCATGTATTTGTTGATATGTTCAGCGGGATCGACGTCGTTCAGTCATGCAAAAATGTTCTTAATCATATGAATGCATCACTAGAAGCAGTCCCATCATCAGTAGATGCCTTCTCTGTTGTCTGATGTAGTTGTGTCCTGGTGGCCTGCGCTGCATATGGCCGAAAATGCACCTGCAGCACCCTTCCCACTCACCTCTCATCATCAACCCAACAACCCACAATGTGTGCAACCTAGCAGCAGTGTCGCCTGCAGCGGCAGCACCACCCACCCACTGGTCTCATCCTGTGGCTGCATGCATGCATATGTCAACCTTGGACTCCTTCATGCGTGCCTGTCGCCGCAACCACACATGCAACTGGTTTGCTGGCTCGTCAGCGACATCACCACGCCCACTGGGCTTCCCAACCAGACACTCGTGCTCAACTGTCCCGCACACAACCGTAGCGGCAGGTGCTGCACACGTCAGCGCCAGGCTAGTGTTGCTGTCGAAAGGTTTCCAGCTTGTGCTGATTTACTGAGCATCTTCCATGGTCCTGTCCTCTCTGCTGCTGCTGCTGCTGCTGCCGCAGGGAGGTGGTGGCGGCATGCCCAACCCCTTTGACATGGGCAAGCTGATGGAGAGTGTGAAGAAGGCACAGCAGATGGTGCAGGTGGAGACGCAGCGCGTGCAGGCAGAACTAGAGGCGTGAGTCACTGCTGTGTTTTTGGGGGGGGGGGGGGGGAGCAGCCGCAGACTGAGATAGCACAAGCAGGAGCAGCAGCAGCAGCTGTGTGTTGACAGAGAGACTGCATGCGTGCACATGCATGCTGGTGCTGTGTGTGTGTGGGGGGGGGGGGGGTGTCGCATCGGGTGCAGGCAGAGCTAGAGGCGCCAGTGGCCGCTGTGGGAGGCCTTTGGGAGCAGCAGCAGATTGAGACAGCACAAGCAGCAGCACCAGCAGCAGCAGCTTTGTGTGTTTTGGCATGGGGTTGGGTGGTTGGGGGTTGGGTAGGTGGGGGGGGGGGATTTCTGCGGTGGGTTCAAGCAGAGCTCAAGGCGTGAGTGATCCTGTGAAGGCTGGGTCGTGGCAATACTTGTGCAGCTGCAGCAGTAGCTGCAGCGCATGCTATGAGTGCACGGTGAGATGAGGGGAGGACAGATGGGCGCAGTGGGTGCAGGCGCTGTGTCCTGGGACGGGGGGTGGGGTGGGGGGAGCAGCTGCCGCGTAACAGCAGCAGCAGCAGCAGCAATGCATGGTGTGACTGTGCGCGACGACGGGAGAGGAGGGGACAGCAGCAGGCGCAAGCAGCAGCAGCAGTAATGCATGGCGTGTTTGTGCGCGACGGCGGGGGAGGAGGGGACAGCAGCAGCCGCAAGCAGCAGCAGCAGTAATGCATGGCGTGACTGTGCGCGACGGCGGGGGAGGAGGGGAGCCGCAAACAGCAGCAGCAGCAGCAATGCATGGTGTGACTGCGGGCGCGCGGGGGGGGGGGGGAGGGGGGGGGGGGCGCAGCGGGTTTAGGCATGCGTGACATACGGCCTCAAATGGCAGCAGCGAACTTGTGCAGCAGCTGCTGGTGTGCAGCTGCACTAGCAATGAATGCGTCAATGCGATGGCGTGGGAGGAGGGATGGCGCATGGGCATACAGAAGGTGCAGATTCGCATCGCAGATGCAGTTGGAGGTAGTCGCGTGTTCTCATTCGTGCACCAACAGCATCATTGAAGTGTTGTTCCTACTGATGTAGTGATGGGGGTCCCGCAAAGCAAGCAAGGCAAACATGATGTCAAGGCACTTGCCCTTCATCTGACTGCAGCTGCTCCTGCCTTGTCTGTGTTGTATTGCTGCTGCCCCCTGTGCTGCCGTGACTGTTGCTGGCTGTCGTGCATGTTTCCACTTTCGCTCCCTCACTGGATGGGTCTGCTGTGTGGTTGTGCCCCATTGGATGATGTTGGATCCACAGCACTGAGTTTGATGGCTATGATGAGGATGAGACTGTCAGGGTGAGTGAGAGTGAGAGTGAGAGTGGGAGTGGGAGTGGGAATGGGACTGAGGGGGTGGGACATGCACAACTTGGCCAGTCGTGCACATGCTTTTGACTATCCCAACAAACATTCAAGCAGCGCATGCGCGTGCTTGTACAGCATGCGCCCAGCTTCTCTTTGTTAGCTATCATGATGAGTTTGCATTGTTATCACCGTCCTCCGTCCTTTTTGCCCCCATACAGGTTGTGATGAACGGCAACCAGGTGCCCATCACCACAGAGATCAGCGACGAGGCAATGGCAATGGGGGCAGAGGTGAGGCAGTGGGACAGGTGACTGAATACAGGATAAGAACACGGGTGTCCGTATTGCGCTGGTGGACTTGCTGGTGTGTAAGCCCTTCAGCTGGGATATGGTGCGATGTTGATCACAGAATGGCTGAGTTTTTTTTGAGCCTGACTGTCTTAGGAGGCATGCAAACCGTCCTAGCAAGCTTGGCATCAGAGTTATGATGTTTGTGAAGGCTCACATGCAGCGGCCATACCAAGTCGGCGTGGGCAGTGCGTTGCGCAACACTGACGTCCTAAGCCGTGCCATGCTGTGTGCGCTGTTGTGCGCAGGAGCTGTCCCGTCGGTTGACAGCAGCCATGAAGGAGGCACATGGCAAGTCAGTGACAGGTGAGAGGGGCGCGGCGGGGGGGGGGGGGGGGCAGCGGAACACTGTGTCCCACGCTCAGGGGCAGCGAAACACTGTGTCCCACGCTAAGCATCTATCAAGGGTGTGTCTGCAGCATTGTACTGGTGTGGCAGCACCTGAAGCAGCTCGTTGTACTGCATTGCACTGCCAGTATGTAGTGACATGCTGCAGCACACAGCATGTATCGATGTCAGCCCGTGCTGCAACAGCAGCACGTCATGAGCAGTGCTGTAGCCACACACAGCCAGGCGCACTGCTTGCGGCACCAGTCCGTGCCAGACATGCTTTGCCTTCAGCGGTCACAGCCCCAACAGCGTGTGAGCCAGGTTTGCACTGGCACCAGAGCCAGTGCGGCACTGGGAAGGTCCCTATGTTGATGGGCCTGCCGTGCTGAGCCATGTGACGCACTGTCCTGCCCAGAAGTGCCATGTGCGCTGTGTCATGCTGTGCCGTGCCACGCCACGCCAAGTGTGCTCACGATCTGCTGTGCTGTGCTGTGATGTGCTGCACACAGGCATGAAGGGCAAGATGCAGGACTTGGCCAAGAACCTGGGCCTGCCAAACCCAGCTGCTTTGACCGGCGGCCAGGGTATGTAAACCCAAGATGGGCAACTGGAAGCAGCATCTCAATAATGCAGGGATGTCGTTTTTGTTGAGGACCTGTTGATTGTTTAGGGCACAGCTCCGCCCTCCTACATATGTTGTTGCAGTCTTATGGTAACAGGTGCCGGCAGTGATCCTTGCGCTGCTGTTGTTGTTTGCGTTGGTGGCGGTTGGCATGCCTTCTGATGCTTGCAACACATACCGATGGTCTCTTGGTTGCTTGTCTTGGTGACCCACACTGCTCAAACGGCTGACCCAACCAGCGGGGTCCTTTGTTCAAAGGGTTCGCATCAGGCACAGTCAGCGCATCGCCTTGAATGGGTTGTTTCCCGCAAGGAAGAATGGCACAATAGCTTGTTATCATGCTCTGGCGCTGAACCCTACTTGACTGTGTGGTGGTCGTTGTGCATGTGGGCATGCTGTGTCACGCTGTGCTGGCAGCAGGTCTTGATGCACGTCCTCTGCAAGGAGCGTGCTGTGATTGCCGTCGTGTACACGTGACAGCAGCCTTGTGCGGTGCCAGCAGCAGCTGTGCGGCTGCATGGCAGCAGTCTTGCATGTTTTTGGCGGTGACTTGTGTCCTCATGCCTTGCCTGCAGGATGTTTTTGCAGTGGTTCGTTTGCTGTTGGGTTGGATGTGTGTGCCAGCACACTGCAAATTACGTTGTTGCATCGCATATGCTGCAGGGTTTGTAAGTGTCAGGTGCTGTTGAGAGTGGAGTGTTGGGGTGTGAAGCCATAGCCGAGCTTTGACACTGCATTCGCCAGTCATCCCACACACATTCTTGTACAGCAATTCATGGGGAACGAACATCTGTAATCACATCAACAGTATGAAAGAAGCCACATCAACACAGCAGAACAGCCATCACAAGCAGCCACGCAGCAGTCAGCACATACGCAGGGCCTCCTTCACAGAGGAGCTACTGGCCCACGTATGTTGCTGCCCGTCTGTGCGTGACTGGCAGCCGCACTTCCTTTCACATGTCACCACACGGCCAACGCCAAATGGGCTTTCGTGAAGGCAGGTGGCCCAAATTTGCGGTCTGAAAACCGATCTGATCTGCGTTCAAACTTGGCCGAGGTCGGTTCAAGAGAAAACCTTCATATGATCACATTCGCTTGCCATCATCAGCTTTATCTTTGTGACCTAGCACTCAAAACATCCAAGCCCCCCAACATTGGACCCCCATCCTGTCAGTCACCATGTCTCTTGCCTCGCTGCCAGATGAGGTCCTCAAGCTCGTGATGCAGCATGTGCCTCTCAAGGACAGGCTCACCAGCTGCTGCTTCGTCAACAGGAGGCTGCATGCTGCAGCAGTAGCAGCGATGGAGGAGCTAGTGCTTGGGGACTGGAGGAGCGTACCCACGGAGGATCAGGTTTCAGTCAGGTCACAAGCGAGCTCTCAGTCGTTTCAGAAGTGGCTGGATACCTACGGACAGCAGCTCACCTGCCTGAAGCTGCGTGACTTTCGCAGCCCGCTCAAGCGCCTGCCCTGCCCCAACCTGGTAGAGCTGAAGCTCAACGACTGCAACGTACAGCTGGGAACAACAGCAGATGGCCAGCCAGGTGTGATCCAGGGCTGCTTGAAGCTAAAGACGTTGGTGCTTCAGTGTAACATCTTGGATGTACCAGATGCTGCTGTAGACAGCCTGTCGCACCTTGTGCACCTAGAAGGGCTGCATGTAGGCCTCAAACAACGTGGCCTTTACTTTGATCGGCCTGTTATCATGTCACGTGGCACCCTTCCTTGTTTGACTCGCCTCACGAGCCTCAATTTCTATGGTGCCGCAGCCGAGAACCTTGCCCAGCTGGGGCTACTCACAAACCTGCAGGAGCTGTCCTTGAAAAGTGACAGTATGCTTGCAGTAGGTCCCAGCAGTGTGCCAGGCTTGGTGTTTCCTGCATCGCTACTGTCCCTTGATCTGACAATGGATATCGAGCCTGCAATCCTGTCCTTGTGCCCCACAAGCCTGCAGTATCTGTGGATTGATGGTGTTGGAAGGGCCCCGCCGAGGGGCCTGGTTCTTTCTTGTGTGGCATGGCTCAGCTGCAGCAGCTGACTCAGCTGTATCTTGACACCCGTGGCACCCGCAACTGGCCTCTTCCTGGTCCTGCATACTCAGCCCTCACAGCCAGCAGCAACTTGGTGTGTCTTGTGCTGAGGTTTGTTAGTCCCCCTGGACGGGTGTGGTCGCATATGTTTCCGGCAGCACAAAGGCTCCTCACCTCACTTACCTCCAAATTGATTTTATGGGCGAGGATTGGGATGCTCCTACTGGGCACTCTGATTGGGGACCAGCTGACGTGTCCAGCCTTGTGAGCTGCTGCCCCAACCTGTGCTCGATGGAAACCATGTATCTGCAAGTTGGGGCGCATGTGTCAGAGCTGCACAAGCTCACAGGCTTGACCAAGCTGGGGGCGATGTTTGATGGTGGTGATCTGCTAGTGTGTCAGGAGTCGTTGAAGGGCTTGGCAGCTTTGGCAAAGCTGCAGTATCTGTCCTTCGAGTTTAGCGACCAGCTGACTGTGGCGTCGCTGCTGCCCCTCACAAGCCTCACAGCTCTCACAGAGTTTGAGTGCCACTGGCTTCCCGGCCTGGACGATGGGGAGGATGACTCGGACTTCGGCTTCAAACAAACGGTGAGCAGCAGCCCCTGATTCTCTGATACCCACCTTCCTGGGAGTCCCGACATTGTTTAGTGATTGCATGGTTGCAGCACAGCGTGGCAGCGCGAGGGAATGCTGGCCATACTATGGCATGGGCAATATGGCCTCAGAACATATCGCATGTGCGTGAAGTACAGCACTGGTAGTGCCTGCAAGTGCCTGTGCTGATGCTTGCGCCACTAGTGCTTTGCAACTCGCACTAGGTGGCTACCTCCCTGGTTCTGAAATGATGCATGCTTCGCAACTTTTGCTGTGCTGTATTGGCGCAGCTTCCAGAGCAGTCAGCAATGCGATGCATGCCTGTACCGGCTCACTCAATGCTTCCTTACGTTGCGTGTCTGCTGCAGGCCAGCACGGACTCCCCTGTGTGGCTACAGATGCTGACGCGTTGTTTAGAATCCAACTGCCGGCCTGCAGCCCTGCATAGCCTTGCACAGCAGCTGGCTGGGCCAGAGGCAGCTACTGTTCACCGGGCAGTGACCTTAGACCAGCAACAGCTGCTGCTGGCGCACCAGCTGCAGCTTGACAGAGAGTGTGAGCGTGCTGACGAGCAAGGCCAGCAGCTTGAAGACCAGGCGGCCACAGCAAAGCAGCAGGCTGTGCAGATTACTGGCCTGCAGAGCCAGCTGTCAGCACAACAGCAGGTCTCAGCACAGCAGGGTGCTCATATCAACTTCCTGCAGGGACAGTTGTCAGCACAGCAGCAGGCCACAGCACAGCACAACGCGCATGTTGCTTACCTGCAGGGGCAGCTGTTCACGCAGCAAGGGGTTCTGGCACAGCAGGCTGCACAGATTGCTGGGCTGCAGGGGCAGCTATCAGCACAACAGCATGCTGCGGCACAGCAGGGTGCTCAGACTGCAGGGCAGCTGCAAGCGCTGCAGTCACAGCTGTATGACTTGCTACAGCAGCAGCAGCAGCAGTGATAGCGCATGCTGTGCATGGGGCTGCCTAGAACTGTAAGTGTCTTGCCCCTTTTGTGACAGCAATGGCACCTTGCACATGATAGCTGTGTTGTGCCAAGGCCTGAGGGCTATGATAGCCCAGCTTAGGGCCGTACAGCTAGGGGGCTCCCGCCGCCTTCCGGTAAGGGGCAATGGCCATGTTTGCTGTGCCTTTACAACTCTGCATGTGTGCCATCGTGTGCGGCACCTGGCAGTGTTACTGTGTCGTGTTGGGTGTTATGATGTGTTGTGATGTGTTTTGATGTTCATACTTCTGGCTGGGGTGGCAGATGGATGTCGAATGGTTTTGGGGTCAAAGGGGCCGCACTTAGCGGTAAAAGCAGTGG
Organism: Desmodesmus armatus; assembly: GCA_007449985.2. Classification (NCBI taxonomy): domain Eukaryota; kingdom Viridiplantae; phylum Chlorophyta; class Chlorophyceae; order Sphaeropleales; family Scenedesmaceae; genus Desmodesmus; species Desmodesmus armatus. The sequence continues at coordinate 160,050 of VIIQ02000120.1, forward strand.
GGCTGTTGTTCCCCTGCGAGTTCTGCGGCACTTGGGGCCGTCTCACTTGCACAGCACTGCATGCATCATGCCGACCCAGCTGAGGATTGTGAATGGCCAATTGCATTGGGGGCGGCAGAGGGCATGCACATCATCTTGTGTTGACGCCGTGACTTGTGTGCATGCCTGCATCTGCCATGCCAGCGATGGCGTCAGGTGATGTGTGCGCCATGTATGCTGGTGCCTGCCAGGCTGGGCCAGGTGTTTTGGGCATGTGTGCGGGGCCTGTGGGCGTGAGTGAGTGCCACTGTCTGCTCTGCAGAACTCACATTCGCCTGTGGAAAATGTCTGGTCTCTCCGTCTTTCCTGCACACTGCAAATTGGCTTTGCATGGGTGGCAGGAGTGTATGTAGTGTACACACTCCACTGGCTGTAACCACATATGTAGCAGCAGAACCCAGCCTGGCCTGATGGCAGCTGCCATTGCCTGCAGGGATCCTTCTGGGAACGGCTTATGAGCTCCAAAAAAAGCGCTGACAGACCCATGATGCTGCCTTACACCTGCTCTACATCAACAAGTGCAGATTTCTGCCAATGTCTGCAGCTGTCAGATTCAAATTACGGATTGAGTTAAGCGCCGAAAAACAGCTCCTAGACGTGTCACAGCGCGATGTCTTTGTACAATAGCTACGATACGTGTGACATGCAAACAGACAGACACACATGTTCAAAGATCGAGATCAACATCTCCCTGCTCTGGCATCATGTCTCGTCTTGCTTCGTTGCCAGACGAGGTGCTCAAGCTTGTGATGCAATATGTTCCCGTTGAGTATCGGCTGAGCAGCTGCTGCCTGGTGAACAGTAGACTGCATGCCGCAGCAGTAGCAGCAACGCAGGACCTGCAGCTGTGCTTTGGTCAACATGGCTTACGGCCCCGTCATCCAGATGTCTGTGTCAAGTGGTTGTTGCACTACGGGGAGCATCTGACTAGCCTAGGCTTGTACGGCTTTCCTCAGCCCCTTCAGTACCTGCCCTGCCCTGAGCTCTTGGAGCTCTCCCTGAGCAATGCGTCCAGCGTGCAATTGGGGCCAGGAGCAGACGGCACTCCAGGTGTGATCCAGAGCTGCTCCAAGCTGACATTGCTAGAGCTGCAGGGAGTCCATGACACGTCAGCAACAGGTGCTGTGGTCACCAGTCTATCCAGCCTGATCCACTTGCAGCACCTGGAGTTTTCACTCAAGGACGCATGCGCTCTTTCCAGTGCGACGCTGCCTCGCATGCAACAGCTGACGTTCTTGGATGCAAAAGGCTTGTCTGTTGACAATGTGCTGCAGCTGGGGGCCCTGACAAACTTGCAGGAGCTCGAACTGCGTGGCAACTACAACCAAGCTGCAATCGGCCCAAGCAGTATGCCTGGTTTGGTCCTCCCAGCCTCCCTCACTCGGCTAGTGTTGCGGTCGCCAGTGGAGGCAGGCATACTGTTGATGGTGCCCACAGGGTTGCAGGACTTGTACATTGAGTGTGGTATCAGCGGCCCCGCTGAGGGGCTTGGCTCATTTTTGTCAGGCATGGCCCGCCTGCAGCATCTGACCTCCCTGTCTGTGTTTCCTCAGTCATTTGGGGGGTTAGAGTGGCCGCTAGCTGGTCCGACATACTCAGCTTTCACAGTCAGCAGCAGCTTGGAGTCGCTTGTGTTGCATGGTATGAACTTTCCTAAAGTGTGTGGCAGTACGTGTTCCCTGCAACACACCAGCTACCGCACCTCACCCACTTCTGTGTGGATAACGATTGCATGTGGGGTGATGACCCTCTGCCCTCGGCTTGGGGTGCAACAGATGTGGCTAGCCTTGTCAGCTGCTGCCCCAACCTGTCCTTTATCCAGGACATCAACCTCAGGCCGGGGGCACATGTGTCCGAGCTGCAGAAGCTAAAGGACTTGGATCACATTGATGAGGTGTTTTGCTGCAAGGACGGCATGGTGGCATTTGAGCAGTCACTGGAAGGGCTGGCGCTTATCACACAGCTCCGGGGCCTCAGTATCGCGTTTGACTGCGAGGACTTGTCGGCGGCCTCCCTGCTGCCCCTCACCAAGCTGACAGCGCTGACCTCCTTCTCGGCCAGAATCCCTGTTCGGGATGACGAGGTTCTGCAGCTGGATATGAGCTCTCCACAGGTAAATGTACAAAACAGGCTGTTAGAGGGGCAGCGGTTTGGGTTAGGTGGTGGTGAGCGGTTGCAACATGCCTAACAAGTGCACACTGGCAGGGTACTGCGGGCGTGTTCAGACATGTGACTGACCATGTTTTGCAGCTCCTATCGAGCTTCGCCCTGGCACCCACAGTGCTAACTATCCTCCATCACTCTGTGTGTGCTGCAGGGTGCTCCTGATGTGTGGCTGCAGCTGCTGGAGCGCTCCGCTACAGAACCTGGCTGCCAGCCCACAGCCCTGCGCAGCCTGGCGCAGCAGCTGGCCGAGCAAAGAGCCGCATCAGCACAGCAGCTAGCAGGGCTGGGAGACCTTGTCACACAGCAGGGTCAACAGCTCACAGCACAGCAGCAGGTGATAGCTGGGCAGCAGCAGCGGATCGACGTGCAAGAGCAGCAGCTGTCAGCACAGCAGCAAGAGATAGCTGGGCAGCACCAGCAGATCGCCGTGCAGGGGCAACAGCTGTCAGCACAGCAGCAGGTTGCAGCAGAGCAAGGGGCGCGCATTGCAGCCTTGGAGGGTCAGCTGCAAGCGCTGCTACAGCGTCACCCGCTCTGAGCAGATGTTGTTGACTGCCACCCTGGCAGCAGCTGGCTTGAGCAAGGCCAGCAATGCATGGTGTTGGGTTTTTCGGGGTTGTCCTTGCTTTGTGGGGTCACTTGGTGTTGCTGTGACCTGCAGCCTTAGGGCACATGAACGGCTGTTCGTTTGGACTTGACTCAGACTGACTCTTGTTGTGGCTGTATGTGCACAGTGGATCGTAACCTGGGTAGCGGTCTGTGTGCCGGCAACTGTGGTTGTATGTGTTCAGAGCTGCCCAGTTATGATTCTGTCATCAGGTGGTGCCGCTGCTTTGTGCACAGCTTGACCACAACCGTACACCGGCAGTGTCCGTGATATCAACGCATGGCTGACATGAGCTCTTGAGCCTCATAGCTACAGGTGTAACTTTGATTTGATTTGTGTCTCAGACACGACGGTCGAGTGAGTGGAGCCTACTGCATGCCCTCAGGGCACCGGGTGCTGGGGCACTGTGTTGCTTATGGTTGAGAGTGTTGTGTGGGCTTAACACGACTCCTTGTCTCTGTGATTGCGCATCTGTGTACTATGCTGTGACAGTGTTGACTGCCTTGGTTGTGCTACCTTGATGCTGCTGCCTGCATGGCACTGTTGCGCATGACTGACTGGGGGAGTTGCAGGTGTTGCCTGTGCCGTGGCTGTGCTGACAAGTGCATCAAGCAACTGCAGTGTTGCAGCACCACATCTGTTGTCTGCTGTTCCTTGGAGGGAGTGACCTGTCAAGCATGATTGTCAAAGGGAGGTAAAATTAACCCCCGATGTCGCCATGTCGCCCACGGTCATACACCAACAGTAGGACAAGTTGTGCAGGATTGATGCTGCGGCGGCTTTTAGTTATCTTTTGTATAATGGCCAACCGCAGCCAAAAAAGCTGCCCCTTCTTCAAACAACTGCAGCTGTGCAGGTGCAGCTGATGAATTTCAACCGCCAGGCTGTAGCAACCATTAGTCAGGCACGGACAGTGAGCAGCGCCAACTCGCGGAACAGTTATAATTGTGTCTCTTCCTCACTTTCTCTTTTTCCTGTCGGCGTTTATCTTCCTGTCCTAATCTTGTCTGACCTTGTCGCCGACTCTCCTTTCTTGCCTTCGCACTGGCACACTTGCATGTGGAGAGCCTATCGCTTGACAGCCTGCTACAACTGGCTGCCCTCACCAGTTTGAAGGAGCTCAATCTGTTTGCCGCTGATGGCATTACTGTTGGCCCCCACAGCGTGCCTGGCTTCACCCTCCCTGGCTCTCTCACACACCTCGTTTTGGCAGCACAAGTAGAGGCAGAGATCCTGTCGGTCGCCCCGGCAAGCTTGCGGCATTTGACACTCTCGCACTATGGGTGTGTGGTGAAGGGACCCACTGACGGGCCAGGGTCATTTCTGTCTTGCATTGCTCGGCTGCAGCACTTGACTGAGCTGCAGATACAGTGTTCCGGGGGTATCACCTCGCTCGTCACTTGGCCCCCTCCTGGTCCTGCATACTCAGCTCTCACGGCCAGCAGTCACCTTGTATCTCTCGAACTTGACGTGCATCAGTGGGGGGCTGTATGGCAGTATGTGTTCTTTACAGGACACAAGCTGCCCCATCTCACCAGCTTGTGTAGTGACGTGGAAGCTGGAGATCTGGAATGGTTCCAGGCCTCTGCATGGGGTGCAGCAGATGTGTCTAGCCTTGTCAGCTGCTGCCCCAACCTGCGCACAATTGATGCCATCTGCGTGCAACATGGCCCGCATGTCTCTGAGCTGCACAAGCTCACAGCCTTGACCAGCTTGCATGTGGTTTACCTGTACGATTGGATGTCAGCTGTTGCGGAGTCCCTGAAGGGCCTGGCAGCTATCACACAGATGTGATGCCTTCATGTTTGGCTGGACCTCGATTACACCCAAGAAGCCGAGGTGCCCAAGGCCCTGCTGCCACTCACCAGTCTCACAGCACTCACATCCTTCAGGGCTGAGGGGTACGACGAGTGTTACACAGGAGTCAACTTCAAGGCCACACAGGTAAAAATCTTTGTAGGAGGGGGCGTACGGGAGAGCGCCCTTATAGGTGACAGATATGCAATTGCACACTGGCATTGTATGTATATGTGTGCTGCATGAAGGAGTTTTCTATGTGTCAGTTTCTTTGGCATGATTGACAATATGTCATTGGTTCGGTGTCACTAGCGCTGCCAGGTTACACAGCTGCTGCTGGTCTACTAATATGTGCCCTTCAAGTTCACACCCGGCTATGTGGCATTGCTCACTGTCCTTTCTGTTTGCTGTTTTCACATGTGACCAGCAGGATGGCTCCGTTCCTGATGTGTGGCTGCAGCTGCTGCAGCACTGCACAAAAGACCCCGACCCAGCTGAAGATGCCAGCGATGATTTTGACAGCGAGCCTGAGCAAGTCAAAGCCATGCACACGCTGGCTCTGCGGGCGCTGGAAAACAAAACAAAGCAGCAGCAGCGCAGCAGCTGGCTGATTACAAAGCAGCAGCAGCGCGGCAGGTGGCTGAGCTCCAGGCGCTTGTTACACAGCAACAGCAGCGCATTTCGGCCCAGCAGCAGCTGATTGCCACCCAGCAGCAGCAGCTGTCGGCCCAGCAGCAGGTTGCAGCGCAGCAGGGTGCCCGCATTGCTTGGTTGGAGCAGCAGCTGCCGCAGCGGCAGCTCATGTAAGCATGGGCATGGGCACCCACGCAGGCACTCGGGGTTATATATGCTGGTTGGGGGCGATGGAGTCATGTGAAGTGAGTTTACCTGGCTAGTGGTTTGTCAGGTGTTGCAGTAGCATGCAGGCTGGGGCAAAGCATGCCCTTATGTCGAGGATGTGTTGCACCCGTTGTATTTTTCACTTGTACTTGTAGATGCATATCAGTGGTTGGCTGCGATGCAGCAACTGTGCAAGATGTGCCAGCTTCAGAGTCTGTGGCTAGTGCAACAGCAACAATAGGATGGCAAGGGGACAGAATTGGCTGTCTGCACAGGGTGCGTGCTTGTGGCGATGTAAGCCCTTCGGGCATCCTTCAACTGCACTGCATGTTGAGGGGCTTCGCTTGTTAGACGTGGGCTCTCTTCTGTGAAGATGTTGTGCATCATGGTGCCATGTCGGAGTGAGCGCCGTGCTATCAGCAGGCCAAGTGGGGCAAGCATATTCAGCTGCACAAGTGCGCCGGTGTGTGTGGTGTTGGGCCATAACGTGTGTTGTCCCGTCTGGAAGCCTAGCCTGAGCGCAAAAGAGGTTGTTTGTGCTGCTGTCAATGTGACGCATGGCTATGAGGTGCATGACTTCACAATGACAACATAACTGTACAATCGATGAGTTTGCAAGATAAGCTGTCTTGACACCCAGGCCACTCCTTGTGACCGCCTTGGTGCATTGTGCAACTGGTCAGGCGCAGTGCGTAGGTGTGAAGCCCAGTCACAGACACACGACTTGCAGAACGACCAGCTGCAATGCAGTCCATAATGCTTGCTGAGCCCTGAGTTGCAAGGGCTCTCATATCTGTGCACACCAAGCATGCTTGTGAACATGGGAGCGTAATCCAGCAGAGTGGTGATGATGAAGGCAAGGTTACTGCTCATCAGTTCAGGGCTGCTTGTGGATAGTTGAAGATGCAGGGCTGCCCCTGTCTCAACACTTGCGGCAAAATGCAAGGAGAGCCAACACAGTCACCCAAACCATGGCAAGCATATCCCAGTATGGTCTGCGGGCTGTGATGTGGAGTACAAGCTGCTGAAACATGTGGGTTGGACCCATCTACTTGCCGCAAAGATCATAAACTCCCAGGCAGCACTGCCTGCAGGCAGCAGCAGTTAGGTCAAGGGGGCACGTTTGGTGCACGGATTGGAATAACTGTTCTCGCCTTTCAAACGTGTAACAGATATGAGAGAGTGTACTTGTAACCCTGGTGTCATCGCGCCACAGTGCAAGTGGCTGGCCACACGAGTCAATGGGTTGTTTGACTCCAGGTTGTAGCAGCAGGGTGTAGCAGGGCGCAGCAAGCAGCAGCGCAACAGTTTGGGGCTTACGTCAAAATCGAACCGTTATATCTCACACAGTGCGACGTTTCCTGCTTTCCAGTGGTGTTCTCTTTGAGGTGTGATCAACGGGACGGGACCACCTCCCACGTTTCCTTCCCCGTCAGTCTGGCATTATGTCGGGCCTCGAGTCGCTTCCAGACGAGGTGGCCAAGCTTGTGATGCAGCATGTGCCCCTGAAAGACCGCCTCACCAGCTGCTGCCTGGTCAGCAGTAGACTGCACGCAGCAGCAATGGCAGCGACTCAGGAGCTGAAGCTATCCTTTGGGACGCACGTCGGCAGAGGTCTGGTGTCACCAGATCAAAGCGACAGCGTCTTGGAGTGGCTGTCCCACTATGGGCAGCATCTGAATCGCCTAGACCTCAGCTGGTTTCCCCAGCCACTACGCCAGCTCAGCTGCCCCAACCTACTGGAGCTGGAGCTTGATGAAGAGTGCAAGGTGCAGCTGGGACCAGCACCAGATGGTTCACAAGGTGTGGTTCATGGCTGCCCCAAGCTGACTTCCCTGGAGCTGTCATGTGACATCCTCGACATCCGTGATATTGATAACAGTAATATCACGCGTCTGCTTGATGGCTGTTTGTCCATCCTGGTGGACCTCCAACACCTAAGCATTCATCCTGTAGGGAACCCAGCTGTCTGGGGGAATATTGACGGTCTATCAGACATGACCCTGCCTTCCTTGGCACACCTCACACACCTGAATGTTCGGGACCTTTCAAAGAAGAATCTTGCTCAGTTGGGTGGCTTCAGCAACCTGCAGGAGCTTGCCTTGACAGCAGCCTATGGTGACTTTATCGGCCCTGGCTGTGTCCCTGGCTTGGCATTCCCTGCATCTCTTACAAGTCTGTGGACTTATGATCAGGGGATGGAGTCGGAGCTGTTGTCTTTGCTCCCAGTAGGATTGAAGCACCTGTGTATTCATGGTCGAGTAACAGGTCCCACTTCAGGGCCCGGCTCACTGTTGGCCGGTTTTGCTCGGCTTCAGCAGCTGGTATTCCTTGATGTGTGTATTGGCGGGTGGCCGCCTGCTGGTCCTGCATACTCAGCACTCACTGCCAGCAGCTGCTTAGAGTGGCTCAGATTGGCCTGGGTTAGCTGCCTCCCCGCAGCGGTTTGGCCGCACGTATTCCCCGCTGCACGCACGCTGCCGCACTTGACATGCTTACAGTTCCCAGACGGCGGTTACGGACGGCCACCTGGTGTGCCGTCCGCGTTCGGTGCCGTGGATATGGAGAGCCTTGTGCGCTGCTGCCCCAAGCTGTGCTGGCTTGACGGCGTCTCGATGCAGCATGGCCTGCATGTCTCTGAGCTGCACAAGCTTACTGACTTGACGCAGTTGAACATACGGTATTCTCATGATGACTTGGCAATAACTTTGTCGTCCCTGAAGGGCCTAGCAGCTGTCACACAGCTCAAAGCACTTGATGTATCTCTCATCGACAAGGATTTATCTGTGGGCTCTCTGTTGCCGCTTACCAGCCTTACTGCCCTTACATACTTGCACTGTATTGCTGAGGGGTGTAAATACCCTTACTACGTGCTGGCGTACCTTTCCCATAAGGTGAGTACCAAAACATGTGTGTGTGCACAAGGCTTGCTGGTGGGGTCAAAGCTTTAGCCTTCAAGCGGCACACCTTTCACAGCATTTGAACACATGCTTCTGCCAGGCTTGGTCAGTGCTGAGTGCTGACAAGTCTGTGATTGTGATGCTGTAGGCTGGCTCCTCTGCCCCTGATGTGTGGCTGCAGCTGCTGGAGCGCTGTGTTGCAGAACCCGACTGCCAGCCCACAACCCTGCGTAGCCTAGCACAGCAGCTGGCTGAGCAGAGGGTGGTGGTGACGCAACAGCAGCAGCAGCTGTCCGACCAGCAGCAGCGTGTGGTTGCGCAAGAGCAGCTTGCCGCAATGCAGCAGCAGCACATTGCCAACCTGCAGGAGCAGTTTGCAGCGCAGCAGCATGCGGCATCACAGCAGGCTGCGCTGAATCAAGCATTGGTTGCTGGCATGTGGGAGCAACTGCAGGAGCTGCGTGCTGAGGTGCAGGAGCTGCGGCAGCACCGGCAGCAGTGAGACATGTGGAACCTCTGCAGGTTTTTGTTCGGCCTCGTCGTATGCATGGCTGTGTTGCACCATGTTGTTCAGTGGGTCATGGACAGCAGCTCGGTGCTGCAAGATCTGTACAATACCCTGCGCTGCAGCCCTTGGGTTATGTGGCCGTCATGCCATACCCAGCTTGCTTGCGGCGCAGGGCCAGCCCATCAACAATGGGCTCAGTAGATGTGTTGGGAGTCGCGGTAGGGGCACTTGTAGTTGCCACCCCGTGGGTACTGCTTTGCGTGTTAGCTCAGAAGGTGTTGTGCTGGCTTTGATGTGTTAGTTGTACAACAGTGTTTCTGCTATGCTTGAAGGACTGACCCGTGTGTGTGCGTGCACGGTATGTGTAGACTGCAGATTTACAACTGAGTCTTGAAAGCACGATACTATACTCGGTGTGTGTGGCAGTTGCCATGTCTGTGTTTTTTTTTGGGGGGCTGGTCTTGTCTGACGTGTCTTTGCAGGTTCCCTCGGTTCAGGTGTGCGTCTTTGGCTTACCCAGTCGATCAAGTGTAGAGAGTACCGATTTGCGGTGAAAGTATCTACTTGTAACAACCTCCCCCCCAATACCTTGCACTTGCATGGGGCAGCAGCATGCAGTGATTGTGTGCGTGTGCATGCCCTCCGAGTGTCTTCTAGGGCTAGCCTTGGCGTCTCAGATGCCAGGGGAAGCCCACAAAGCACTCAAGTTCCGGGTCTAAGCGCCCTGCGTGCACATGTGATTTATGAGCAGTTTCCAAGGACCTCTGGGGCAGTCATAGATCAGCGCACTGGCGGTTTGAATTTGGTTGTGCGGCGGGGCAGTGCCCGATGTGCAAATCCATGTTGTCCTGAGCTGAATTTGAACCTCTGCAAAACCATTGCCAATGTGGCACATGGCCTGGTGTCATATGTCATATGCTTTGACATGGCAATAGGTTGCTTTCAACTGCTTGAGGGCTGTGCAAAGAAGCTAACCAAGTGATTGCACGCTGATCACAGTTCATCAGGGTGGGCTGTCCAAGTATTGCACGTCCATATCACGTGCACTGTCCTGCGCATGCCTCCGCTAACTACCAAGTGTTGCATGACTAGTGCCGGCAAAAGTGGGTTGCCTGTCAGGTAATGCTCAGCTGTGGGATTTACACTCTTTCCCCGCAGCACCTGCTCAACTCAACTTGATTGTTATCGGGCCAATCACTGCCAAAGTCCTGACAAGCTCGCCCCGCCCCTCTATGTCTGTTGAAGCTTTGGTTGAGGTAGAGAATAGGACCACCCCAGCAGAGCAACAAGACTTTGGCTCCTTGAGCAACAAACCTTTGCTTGTAACCACAAGGCAACCACCGGCAGGACCTGGGGGTCTTCAAGCCACTGATCCACCGTAATACAGTGGCTGCACTCCTTCAACCCATGCATCAAATTGCAACCAGAATGCAAACACACACTCCATCCAGCTCCCAGCACACGACGCAGCCCCGGCAAACCGCACACGTCTGAAAAGCCCCCAGAACCACGCTGTCGCATGACAAGGGCAGAGGTCCTCAACCAATGCCTGGCTGCAAGCGCCAAACACAACAGGGGACCAAAATGCTCGCTGCATGGCTCACTGCTGCTGGCGCTGCAGCAGACCTTGCAGCTGCTCCTGCAGCCCAGAAATCCACACTTGTGCTGTGCTGACAGCTGCTCCTGCACAACAACTTGCTGCTGCTGCGTGGCGGTAAGCTGCTCCTGCAGCCTAGCAATCAGCACTCTCTGCTGTGCTGCATCACGCTCCCATGCTGACAACTTCTCCTGCGTGCCGCAAACTGTTGCTGCTGCACGGCATTCAGTTGCTCCTGCGCCAGCAACCGCTGCTGCTGGTCTGACACCTGCTGCTGCAGGCTCGCGATCTGCTGCTGTTGCTGTGCAGCGAGGGTCTTTTGCTCGCCCAACTGCTGCGCCAGGTAGCGCAGGGCGGTGCGCTGCCAGGCGGGGTCTGTGGCATATCGCTCCAGCAGTTGCAGCCACACATCGGGGGATGAGTCCGCCTGAAGCGCAGCACACAGAAGCAGCAAAGGTAAGCACATCCACACAGCAGCGCCTAAGTCAATGTCAGCCTTGTTCGGTAAGCTTGCACATGCTGCTCAACAAAAGTGCTGTCACATTATGCACCATCTTCCTTCTGTTGCTGGTACTGCCACACTGCAACAACCACACATCTTTGATCCGAACAATTTATGTCCTGGCAGCCATGCACCCACAAACTGCATGCAGCACCAGTGCCACTGCTCAAATTGAAAGCAAATGGCTTTGGGGCCACACTTAACTGCAACGACCACTGCACAATGCCGCATTGAGGCGGGCCTTGACACCTGCATGCTTACCTGTGTGGAGATGCGTAGGCTTGCTGCACCCCAATCTTCGTGATTTTTGTGCAAGCCGCAGTTGAGAAAGGTCAGGGCTGTGAGGCTGGTGAGGAGCAACAGGGAAGCCACCGCGACACTAGGAGTGTTCAGACTAATGTCGACGGACTGCAGCCGTGTGACAGCTGCCAGGCCCCTAAAAGACTCCTCAACGTCAGCTGAGTACCAACACACGTGAAGGCGTGTCAAAGCCGTGAGCTTTTGCAGCTCAGACACATGCAGCCCAGGCCGCAAAGCAAGGGTGTGGATATCGCACAAGCTGGGGCAGCAGCTGACAAGGCTGGAGAGGTCACCTGCACCCCACTGCGGAGATGCGTCAAAAGTACCCGCAACACCATAGTCCAAAGTGTTGTCGCCGTCTAAGTTCAAGCATGTGAGGTGCGGCAGCATGTAAGTGCTAGGGAAAACATACGGCCAGACACCCAGCGGCAGTTGGTTGACAACCAACTCCAACTCAACCAATCCGGTGCTGGCTGTGATAGCGGAATATGCAGGGCCAGCAGGAGGCCACTGCATGTGATCCCCATGCGGCAGCAACGAAAGCCAAGTCAGATCCTGCAGTGGTGCCATGCATCGTAACAACGAACCAGGCCCCTCAGCGGGACTCTGCACATCACACCCCACCTGCAGCGCCTGCAATTTTGTAGGGACCAAGGACAGTACCCCAGCCTCCACTGGTGACCACAGACCCAGCTTTGTGAGGGAAGCAGGCAATGCCAAGTCAGGCATGTTGCCAGGACCCACTCCATCGTCACTAGCCGCCAAGTGCAGTTCCTGCAGGTTGGTGAGGCTACCCAGCTGCAAGAGGTTCTTTGCGCTCAAGCCGCACACATGCAGATATGTCAGGTGCTGCAAGCGCGGCAGCGTGCATTCGTGTAAGCCAGCTAAGTAATATGATGGCGACACCACCAAGTGCTGAAGGTGCACCAGGCCCGACAGGTCAAGCATACCACCTTCAGGAGCATCGATGATTTTGATGCTGCTGTTCAGCTCCAGTCGTGTCAGCTTGCTGCAGCTCTGGATCACACCTGGCTGGCCATCTACTGCTGGACCCAGCTGCACTTTGCAATTGTAACCGCCCATCTGCAGCTCCAGGAGGCCCCCGCAAGGCAACTGCCATATTGGCTGTGTGATGTTGTACATGTTCAGCTTTTCCAAGTGCTGGCCGTTCTGCAGGATCCAACCCAAAGCAGACTCCGCACGCTGCTGTGTCAGATACTTGATGTCATGTAGGTCCAGGCAAGTTGTAGCTGCAACTGCTGCTGCATGTAGCTTTGTGCTGGCCAAGCAGCAGCTGCCCAGCCGATCCTTGATTGGGAGGCGTTGCAGAATGGCCTTGAGGACCTCATCAGGAAGAGACGAGAGGCAGGACATGTTGCAAGGTCTGGACTTGAATAAAGCTGACTGTTTTGTGAGAAGCACAAGTCAACACTCCAAGCCAAGCCAAGTCTTCAAGCGATTCACAGTTGACAACTGAAGTGACAGTTGTGCCAAACAAAACCACGCCGACTTGGAAAGCATGTGTATCGAAACTTATCTCACATCTCTTTTACTTGCTTGTATTGTACTTCTGAAGCGATGCCCAGCGTGGTCGCCTGCTTATTTCACCCTTGATCCAGAATTTCAAACCGCCTCCCTATGTCTGAACTATCATCCCTGTCCAGTGATGTGCTTAAGCTCGTGATGCAGCACGTACCTCTTAAAGACCGGCTCAGTAGCTGCTGCCTGGTCAGCAGGCGGCTGCATGCAGCAGCAGTAGCGGCAACGGAGCAGCTGAAGCTGAGTTTTGGGGGGCCGGACGCCACCACAGCACCTCATCATGCAGAATGCTTCTTGGAGTGGCTACCCCGTTATGGCCAGCAGTTGACATGCCTTGAGATGTCACGCCTCCCACAGCCGCTGCAGGCGCTGCCCTGCCCCAATCTCGCGGCTGAGTTACGGGTGCAGCGTGCAGCTAGGACCAGCAGCAGATGGTTGCCCAGGTGTGACCCAGGGCTGCACCAAGCTCACGAAGTTGGATCTATGTTGCAACATCCTGGACTCTCCTCCAGGGGAGGCCATCGACGGCAGTCTGGGGATTTTGGTGCACCTCCAGCATTTGGACCTAGAAGCAGATGGCGGCGACCGCACTTTATCTGTCAACGTCCTGCCTTACTTGGGGAAGCTCACACATCTCAGCATGGACAGTTTGTCTGTCGAGAATGTTGCGCAGCTGGGTGCACTCTCAAACCTGCAGTCTTTGTATTGGCTTGTTGACGATGACATTGTAGTGGGCCCCAACAGGGTGCCTGGTTTGGCCTTGCCGACTTTTCTGACAAAGCTTGTGCTGTGTTCACCAGTGGAGTCTGGTTTGCTGTCCTTGGTCTCCACGGGACTGCAGGACCTTTCATTAGGGCGTGATATCCACGGGCCCGCTGAGGGGCCTGATTCCTTTTTGTCTGGCATGGCTCGGCTGCAGCATTTGACTAGTCTGGACTTGGAGTTTGACACCAAGTCTTTGAACTGGCCTCCTGCCGGTCCTGCATATTCAGGCCTTGCAGCCAGCAGCAAGCTGGCGTCTCTCATAATGTACGATCCCGGCTTCCCAAGGGATGTGTGGCAGCATGTGTTCCCTGCCACACAAAAGCTGCCGCACCTCACTTGCTTGCGTGTGTGTGTAAACGAGTGGGGAGCACCTGCCGTGCCGTCAGCATGGGGTGCAGCAGATTTGTCGAGCCTTGTCAGCTGCTGCCCCAACCTTCGGGAGATAAAGGACATCACGCTGCAGCATGGGCTGCATGTGTCTGAGCTGCGCAAGCTCACAGCCTTGACTAACATGTTTGTGGTCTGGAGTGTTGACACCGTACCCGCCTTTGAGCAATCCCTGAAGGGCCTGGCAGCCCTTACACTGCTTGAGGTTTTGTATGTCGGTCTAGACAGCCAGGACTTGTCAGTGGCATCCCTGCTGCCCCTCACCAGCCTCACAGGGCTCAGGTTCTTATACCGCAGGAGTGGTGTATTTTTTTCTCCTCCTTGGGAGCTGAACCTCACCTCCAGACAGGTAGGCACCGCAGCATGTGTCGCAGGGTCAGTAGGCCAGAATGCCGGTGCAGGCAGCACCAATCATCTGCAGCAGGAGCAGCAGCATGAGCATGCACCTGCTACAGTTCCTGCCTTGGTGCCAGTGCATGCAGCGCCTGGCTGATTGGCTGGTGCAGCTAGGCCAAAGTGCTGCTGCCACAGTATGGGTGTGCTTTGAATAATGAAACATGAACAATACGCAGTGGGTTGTGCACAACAGCGTGTGGTAGCCCTGGCACATGTGACCGTATGTGTTTTGCGCTGCAGGAACACACATCCCCTGATGTGTGGCTGCAGCTGCTGGAGCGCTGTGCCGCAGAACCTGGCTGTCAGCCCACAGCCCTGCGCAGCCTGGCACAGCAGCTGGCGCAGCACAGGGCACTGACTGCACAGCAGCTGGCAGAGCAGCGGGTGCTGAATGCTGAACAGCAGCAGCAGATTGCTGCCCTGCAGGACCGCATGTCAGCACAGCAGCAGCAGATGGCAGAGCAGCAGTCACTGACCACACAGCAGCTGGCACAGCAAAGGGCACTGATTGAGGAGCTGCAGCAGCAGGTGGCTGGCTTGAGCAACCTTCTGTCAGCACAGCACCTGTCTGCAGCAGAGTAGGGTGTGCACTCTGCTGCACTAAAGCACCTGGCACGTGGGGGCGGGTGTGTGATTTGGGAGACCAACAGCAGCTGCAATGACAGCTACGGCAGCCTTGTTGACATAGGGAAGATTTGTGTATATATATTAGGGATGTGCATATGCATATGATGTGATTGGCTGGTTTTAAGCTCTCAGCCAGGCTGCATTTTTCTGGGGTTGGTAGCCTGCAGCAGCGTGGCCGCACAGTGCAGCTGGAGGGATGATGGTGTAATGCCTGTGTGAGTGCTTAGCCTGCGTGTGGGTGCTTTCAGTTTGTGAGACAGTGCCCGGAACCGGGGAGGTAGCGTGATTTCCTGTGGAGACACTGGGAACACACAAGATGGTAAACACAATGCTTTCAGTTTGGTTCAGCTGCAAGCTATGTAATGTTTGTGCTGCCTTACTCCATGATGTTGCACTGAATGGCTGGCAAGTTACCAACATATGAATTGTTCACAGTTGCAAGTCAGACTGCCTGTATTTTCATGTATTCGGGACATGGGGATAATGTGACACAGTTGGCAACTCCCAACCCGTGGCACCAGAGAGAAAGGATGGGTCAATTTCCCAACGGGCAGGTGTCTCAGGTATGCAGGCTAGCGAATCAGCAGCACCTCCACATTCCTCATACAACTGGGGAAGTTGGCTACTGTGCAGTGTGACATTTGCACCGTACTTTCAGCGCTCTGCTGTTTTGTGCTGCTGTTAAGACACAATTCCTGCAAGCCTGATTGATCTTGGCCTTCACAACATCACCGCATAAGCGATGAGCGGTCTATCTGATCTTGCTCAGCAGCACACAGTCACAGCGAGAAGTGTACCTTGGTCTTGCAGTACAGGTGCAGTACAGGTGCGATGATGACATACAAATTGGCGCTCTGTTACACACACTGGAATACAAAGGGCAACAATCGAACACGCGACTCAACACGGTCGGCTGCAACTCAAAACACGGGGGGTGCTACCGAAGCGCACATCGCCGCTGCTCTGTTCACACACTCCAGTCACACTTGTGGACGCTGCCAAGACGACAAGGGCCTTCACAACCCTTAGCCACACTCTCCCTAAACATCCTGCAAATAGCTCTGCTCTGCCTAGAAAGTGCATACGCCAAGTGGAACAAACAGCATGCAACGTCGCTGCCATGTATGCTTGCTGCGGGACAGGAGTGACCCCATCCTGCAGCAGCAGCTCTCACACACTCTCAGCACAGCGCTGGCATGCCAGGCGCCTGTTACAGAAGCACCGCCTAGACAGGGGCACTTCGGCGCAGCACCAACCCCTCAACAGCGCTGCGCAGCATGCAGCAGCTTCTGTGAGGGGTGCAGCATCAGCACATGGCTTCACAGGACAACACAACAGTCTGCAGCGCAAAAAGCAGGGCAGCGAAAACAGAGGCATGTCAGTACACTGTGGCCACTCAAGTATATCATGGGCGCAGCAATTTGTAGCGAATCACACTACCATGAATCACACAAAAACGGAGCATGCACCATGTTGCACAGCTCACATGCCCTGCTGATGCTGGCAGGTATGGCCAGCACAGTGCTGCCCACAATATCTTCACCGGCAGTGCACACCTCCGTAAAAAAGAACAGTCCAGCACACTCACCATTTTGAGTGGGTAGTTTAGAGGGTGGGAGTGCGCTCCTCAGCACCCAGCACTGTCAACAGGTTGTAGCCGAAGGGGTCGGCCACGTGCTTGGACCAGTTGGCGTAGGGACCCTCGCCAGTGACGTAGCTCTGCACAGCGAAGCCCTGCGAGACAGAAATAAGGACAGCGGTGTGGTGAGTGACTGCACCTTTCCTGTGTTGCACACTGCTGCACACTGGATTGGAGCCACTGCTATTGAGATGAGGAGGCCATTGACTGCAGGATGCAGCTGCCAGCTGGGCCATTAAAGGTAACAGACATGGACCTTCATTCTGTCGTGAATATCAAACACCACACCCCCAGGAGCCAAACCCTTACAGCAAGGCACCCAGCAGGGAAGTATACTGAACTGGATCCCTGTGTCTACACATGTAACCCCTCCTCCAGGGAATGGGTGGCAAGCAGGGGCAGCATGCCCAACAACGGACAGGCAAAGAAGGCAGGATCCACCACTCACCAGGACGGAGATCATGGCAAGGCGGCCGTTCTTGATCTCCTTGACCTTGAGCTCCTCCAGGACCTCGGGGTCGTCAGCCAGGCCAAGGGGGTCGAAGGGACCACCGGGGTACAGGCTGTCCAGGCCGTCGAACACTGCAGGAGGGATAGGAGCATGATGGCAGGGAACAGCAGGACAATGCGATTGAGTTCAACCTGGGCAGGACTGATGAAAAAAGTGTTGCATACTATGCATACTACGTCTGAGACGGGACTCGACCATGGGGCAATGCTGGACACAGCTGCACTAGGTAGAAGCATCGGTTAACCCATAACTGGGCCTCCGGGTAACATATTACCCAGTGCCCTGTCATGCACAGTTCACCAATGTGCTGGGCATTGCCACACCACAGCACCCCATAAAAGGTTGGCCTGGTTCATACTGCTGCGCCTCAGCTGGGTGGTACCCCTAGCCGCACCGTCTAACCCTGTCTGTGGCCCTGTTTGGGAGCAGGGTTCTGCGGGTCGGCTGGCTTATGCTGGCAGCAGTGCCAAAAGTGTGCATGCACGGTAATCCAATGGCTCAGAAGCCTCAACGTTGATGTATGATGTACCATTATGCTGTTGTATGCCTGCTCCGGCTGACTTGGCGGGGCACTGGCAGCAAGTGCCAGCAGGAGCCATCAAGGTAGACAGTGACTGTACTTCTCCTGCCTTGGCTGTGAAGCACGCACTGCTGTCCCGAAATGATACCATAGGGTTGCAATTGACAGTATTAGGGCTTGAGTCAAGCCTGATCACGTTGGGGAGCGGGTTGTGACCGATCGAGACAGTGGTCTTGAGTGACGTGACTCTGTTTCAGGCTCACAGTAGACGATATGCTATGAAACATTAACATCATAAATCTTATCATCTGCAAAAGGGCCCACAAAGCGATAAGGCGCTCTTCAGCAGCTTGTCCAACTTGCTGCTGATGGCAAGTGCTGTTGCTGCATACCGCACATGCAACGCTTGCTGACTGACCGAAGACAATGTAAGGGTCATGAACAACATGCCACTGATGCCTGGGGTGCTTGAGTGCCAAGCAAGCATGTCATAACAGGTTGTACTGGGACTGGTCCAAGGCACCTTGTGGGTTCAGGGCCTCTGGCCGTAGGGCCTCGGTGGGGTTTACTGGATTTTGACTGTTTGTCATGGTACACTACCTCAAGGGCTGCAGCACTGCAGGGTGGCACCAGTGGTCCGACCCCATTGAGCAGTACAACAGGGCCAGCTCCTGTTTTCAAGGCCGTTTTGTGCAAACCAGGCGGTGTTTTAAGCAAAATAGCTTAACCCTGGTCAATGTTTGACCACGGTTGACCGCACAGGCAGGTAGCTTGTGGTCCTGGCTTTCCAACGGGCCAACCCCCAGCAGCATTCGGGGCCTCAAGCATGAGTTATGGCATTACAAAGCCAAGGGGTGCTTTTGCCTAGCCCAGTTATGGGTTAAGATGCTGCCTGCCAGCACAGGCCCCAGCATGCAGGAAAGGTGTCCCTCAGGCACACACCACACCACATCACATTCCTGACACCGTGATACAGCACCCCAGGATCAGCGAGTGACTCACCGTTGCTCTCGAACTTGCCCACGCCTGGGCTGTAGCCTGCAGGGCCGGAGCCGTTGCGGCGGTACAGCTCCACTGCACCCATGAGGCCAGCCTCGATGGCAATGACCACAAACAGGGGCAGAGGGTTGCTCACAATGCCCCAGGGCACTGCGAAGTAGTTCAGGGTGCCGCCGTTGAGCATCTCTGCGCCGGTCTCGAACCAGGTTCCGCCGCGGATGTCAGCACCGTTGGCCTGCAGCGTGGGGGGACAGCAGCAACATGAGGCAAGCAGCTTGAGCACCACGCATCTTACAATGCTAGCAGCAAACAGTCAACCAGGATCAGATAAGCCCACTCTGCCAAGCAAGCAGAAGCACTGCGTAGTTTCAGTGTCCTGTGCAACAAAAGCTGCACACATTGGAGCACCAGTCAGCTCACTGGATGCTGACTGAATTTTCAATGTGTGCAGCTTTTGTAATAAAGAATACTGCAGTACGGCAGTACTTCTGCTTGCTGGGCAGAAGTGTGGGACCGATATAGAGTGCAGCACCTCCCCACAATGCAACCGTCCCTAGCAGCCACTGAGCCTGGCCAGCATCAGCCCAATCACCAGATCCAGCATTGACCCTATCCCCAGTACCCAACATCAAGCGCACTAGCTGAAGCTTTTGCCCCATGCTGTTCGCACCTGCAGGCCCTCGGGGATGATGATGCCGGCTGCTGCAAGCATGGCCCAGCGAGCGTGGATCAGCTCGTTGGCGCGGTACTTCTCAACGGTCTCCTTGTCCTTGCCCAGGCCAAGGGGGTCGTAGCCGTAGCTGCAGGAAGGAAGGGCAGCGGGAGTGAGGGCAGCAAATGCAGTGGCTTAGTAGCTGGTACTGTTTGATGGTGTTTGGGTGGAGACGAGAGCTGCAGCAATGGGCTACATGTACAATTGGCCGACACTATGATGGGGCCCCGCTGGCCAGCGACGACCGTACCACGTCGTCATGCGTCCTGCCATATGCTGTGCAAATACTGTGTGTTGGCTGCTGGCTGAACTGTGCGTCCTTACTTCCCATCTGCTCCCTATGGCCTGCACAGGGCTGGCTGCTGCTGCGGTTGTGTGGCATGGGCACAGTACCTGAGTTTCACATCAGGTTATGAGCCCATACCACACACGCACAGCAGCTAGCCTAGTGTAGACCGAAGGCAGCAGCAATGCTGTTGCAGCACACTGTTCTGATGCGCTGTTGGCCTACAGCTGTCATGTTGTCTTCTGGAGGCACCACACTATTGTTGGCGGCCGGTGTTACGGCAGCTAGCCTTGTGCAGCGTGTGAGTGATGCCCTTGGCTTCAAAGCCAGCAGCACCCCTGCCCCCAGGGCCTGCCTGGGCTAGCTGTTGCTGCACTGTGTGGCATGGGCCCAGTACCCGGTATCTCAACAGGTTATGAGCCCATGCCACACACATGAAGCAGCAGCCAGTCCAGTGCAGACAGAGGAGGCAGCAGGGGTGCTGACCTTGGTGGCAGCTGGGTCTCAGATGGTTAGAAATGTGTCAGTGTTAGAAATGTACTTTGCTGTAACGGCCAGCAACACAGCACCCCTGTTCCCATGGCTGCACAGGGCTGGCTGCTGCTGCAGCTGTGTGGCATGGGCCCAGTACCCGGTATCACATCAGGTTATGAGCCCATGCCACACACACGCACAGCAGACTTTCTTGTGCAGACATGAGGGAGCAGGGACGAGGTTGCAGCGCACTCATCTGCTGCACTGTTGGCTTATGTCTGCTGCTGTCTTGTGGAGACAGTCCAACACTGGCAGCAAGCAGAGTCTAGGAGAGGGGGAGTGATGATGTAACAGTGTCCCCCAGCACTAACTGCATCATTAGCGTAAGCTCTTGACATGTTGAAGCGGTCCCATGGACGAATTGTGGTGTGCTGTGAGCCATCATTGACAGCAACAGCAGCATTGCAGGATATGCACGATAAACACAACTATTGCCAAGGCCCAGGGGTCAGATCAGAGACACGACATGCACAGGGCCATCGCTGGCAGGTGCTACAGAGTGCCACTTACTCGCCAGCCAATGTGCCGTCCAGGTAGTCTGGCAGGTCATTGCGGTCCAGCAGACCACCGGGCAGGAACAGGGCACGGTCAGGGCCTGTGGCAGGACACATAGGCGGCACACACACGCAGGCGCACAAAGTCAGCAGGATGACAGCCTATGGAGTGGGATGGAGCATGTTCACCAACAACATGTCTTGCTTGAGCCCCCCGGTGCTTGCATCCCAGACAGTGAAAATTGGCTGTCCGCTGGTGCTCCAGGTGACCGTGGCACTCAGTGGTGGTTGCGAGTTGACAGTTGCAGGGTGGGTGGTGCTGTCACTGATGCTTTCAAACTGGATCTGTTTATCACTGTGAAGTCGCTGCCCTTGCCTCTGCAGAAACCATCGAGGAGCAAAAGCCCCACACCATTCTGCCAGAGTGGTGTTTCCTGCTGCTGTGCACTGTGGACACCAGTGCAATCTCTGCCCCAGCTGGGTTGCTGCATTTGCGAAGAAGCCGATTGCAGGCATCGAACTCACC
Source organism: Desmodesmus armatus (assembly GCA_007449985.2). Taxonomy (NCBI): domain Eukaryota; kingdom Viridiplantae; phylum Chlorophyta; class Chlorophyceae; order Sphaeropleales; family Scenedesmaceae; genus Desmodesmus; species Desmodesmus armatus. The sequence goes on from VIIQ02000120.1 coordinate 181,241, forward strand.
ATACCACTTGTCCAGGTTCTGGGCACCGCCCTGACCACCCAGCCATCCGCGTGTGCTCTTGGTGCCGCTGGGCTTCACCACCTGCGAATGCGAAGCACCATCGAACAGTGCGTGTTAATCATCATCCAGAGCGCGATCTCTGCAGCCAAATTGCCTCATGTGGGAATTATGCTGCACAAAGAGTTGAAATTCGCCTGCTGCTGAGGGACTGAGCGAGGGAGCAGCTCGATGGTGGGGGTCGTCAAAGTGTGGCCTGCTGCACTGAGGATCATCCAGCCCAACACGCTGAGATGATTTGGCAGCAGCTAAGAAGCACCTTCTTGGCAGCGGCCTTGGCCTTGGGCGCGGCCTTAGCAGCCTTCTTGAACAGGGCCTCAGGCTTGAACTTGAGTGCCATTTTGGCTCTGTTGTGGTGGATGACGGGTGATCTGGCTGATGCAGTGGAACAGGCACCTGATCAGCAGGACGCGCGCCCCCTATCACCAAGATCGGAATGTTATGGCGCAGGGGTTTAGGGTTGAGACCAGAGGGGCATCAGTCACGAGAGCGTTCAGGGTTCTCTGAGATGTTATAAAATGCCTGTATGCTTCTTCCGCTGTCCAGGCTGAGACGTCTGCAGATTTGTCTGCATAGTGAAAAAGCCGTACAGGTAGGGATGTTCATGCTGTTGACACGTTGTCGCTGTTATGCTTCATTTTCGCGACGTATGCTTGTACAAAACGAGTATGCTTGTGAGTTGACTTCAGAATGTTGCAGGGGCCGGTTCCTGAGCCAGACTTGCTAGAAGCACCGCCACTGTGCCACCCCTCCCCCACACAACAAGAATTTAATTCGAGGTGACACTCATCGCATTCCTGAAGCTCATGATAACTTTGAACACATTTCATCATCAGTGGGTGCGAAGCATGTGGCGTTGCAACCCTCAGGTCACCTGCCTGTGGTTTGAGGTGGCAGGCGTTGTGCACCTGCCAGCCTGGCTTACTGACATTGAGTGCCCACAGCATGAGTGTATCCTGCAGTGTCCACTGTTTACAGCTGACTATGGTGATGCAATCTCTCACGCATGCCCGTACGGGCAAGTTGCCGAATACGTTGGCTCTCACGTCATTGTGACTGATGACAGTTGTGTGCTGTCGGGGCCTGTTGGTATGCAGCGTGCGTGCGTGAATTGGCATTCCCATCACATCGATCTATCAAAGCAACCAATGACCACAAAGCGAGGCAGCATCATCAGAATATTGTCTGTGCTTATGCTGTGCAACTCTGAGGACACTGACGCTGCCTGCTGTACACCAGACGGATAGTAAAGCCAGCAGCTGCTTTCTTTCAGGCAGGCTGCTGGCTTGTGCAGTCTTTCTATTCAACTCGTGAAAAAACGCAGCGAACGACGCCCCCACAATCTGCAGTTGACAGGCTCTTTACTTAACTATGAAGATTCTGAATCCCAACGCAGCGGAGTGGACGCCTACGGCCTTTGGCACTGGGACCAAGGGCAGCACCTTCATCAGCTCAGCCAAGGCTGCTGCAGCTTGCCCAGCCAGCCAGCTCACGATCCAGGCCAGCAGTAGCATGCAGATAGACTCAGAGGCTGGCGTGGCAACGCCCAATGGCCTGGCAGAGCTCGCCTCTGTGCTGTCTGGCGCTGCCTCTGCTGACATGACCTTTGAGGACCTGATGTTCGACAACAGCAGCCGCAGGGGCTCGGTAAGTCTGCTGACTGAAATTATGCTTGTTATGTTTGTGTATACGTTGCTATGTCTTCCACATACCCATGCCACCCCCCACACCCAAAGGCAGCCGGGTAACAACTCAACCGCTCAGGGTGGTTACCTTTTAACACAGGGCCCTTACCCTGCATCATCATGCTTTGGTTGCCAGCAGGAGACCTATCACAGTATTGTTCAGCCTCAGTTGTTGGGAGTTGCTAGTAGCTGTGCAGGGTGCGCTTCCTGGGACCACCCTCAGATACCTTGGGACGACCCTTGGATGCTTTGGTCAGGCACGAGATACCCTCGTTACAGCACTGTAGGCTGCCGCCCACCCACCCTGTCTCCCATGCTGACCATCAGTCCCTACACATTGGCAGTTGCATATGGCACAATCTGCCATGCAGCTACATGGCATGCAGCAGTTGGGGGCGTGCGGATGCCCTAGCCAGCACAGGTTACGTCATTGTTACACTTGTGTGCACACACAAGGTTGCAGTTGCTGCAGCTAGTAGACGCCACTGGTGGTTGCATGCACATTCATGCACATGCTCACACATACAAGATACCTTACCAATAGAGCCAACAGGCAGTGGACAGCATGGCAGCACTGGGTGCTGCTCTCACGGCCTGCCTGGGGCACACCAGTGCCCAGCGAGGCTGGCCAACAGCCAACGTGGGACACATAAAAATCTGCCAGGGCCATAGTAGCATTTGGTTACAAAGTGTGTGTGTGTGTGTGGGGGGGGGTAGTCGTAGTAATAGCAATAGCGGCGTTGTGTCATGCATGCCCTGCCGTCACAGTATGTGCAGCATCTGTGCCCCGCATCTGTGCCCCACCTATCGTCACATGCCAGCAGGCTTCTCCCAGGGGCAGCAGGTGGTACTACCAGGTACATAGCTCTCTTCCCCTACACATCCCCTGTCTCTCGCATCTGCTTGCACTGCCATCCCGGCCACCCCTTTTGCTGGTCCTGCCGTCCACTGTCTTTACAGTCCCGCAGCTGGTTGCTTACTTGCAGCAGGTTGAGGAGGGCATAGCAGTGCTGTTCGTAGCTTCCATGTGCCCACAGCTGCTCTCCCATCTGCTTGCGCTGACGTCCCTGTCCCCCCTGCTGTCCTCAATCCGCCCTTGCTGCTGCAGCTGGTTGGTCACCTGCAGGACCCCCCTATACCCCCCCCCCCCACATCTGTGTGCGCTGACGTGCATGCTGCCCTTGTTGCTGCCCCTGCCATCCCCTGCCTGCACTATCCTGCAGCTGGTTGGCACCCTAGAGGCACCCTAGAGGAAGTGGAGGAGGACATAACAGTTGATGTTAAACACATGAGTTACAACCATCAAGTGATGTGTGTTGTGTCTCTGTGTGCTTGTGCTGACATTTCTATCTCCCATGCTATCTGTCCGCGCTTGCTGCTGCAGCTGGTCGGCACCCTAGAGGAGGTTGAGGAGGAGGTCACAGAGACAGAGACAGAGGACAGCATGACAGCAGCACCAGCAGCGCAAGCAGCAGGCAAGCCAGTCGCCGCCCCCGCTGCCAGCGCAGCAGCAGCAGCAGCCGTCAGTGCTGCCGCCCTCGCAGCCGCCGTCATTGCCGGCTGCGACTCTGATAGCGGCAGCAGCAACAGGTCTGACGGATCAGCTGTGCCCGTGCGCAGCATGCCGGTGCCTATCACACAGCGCAAGGTGGGTCACGGGTTGAGTGGGTTTGGGCGGGCAGGGTTCTGAAAGGCCAGTCTGTTGGCAGGGGGCCCCTTGCGCAGCATGCTGGGTATCGAATGTCTAGTCTGTTGGAATGGTGCGCAGCATGCCGGTGCCTATCACGCAACGCAAGGTGGGTCCTGGGTCAGAGAGGTTTTGGGCGGGGTTGTGAATGTTCAGTCTGATGGGAGGGTACGCTGGTGCGCAGCAGTGATGGTGCCTATCACACAGCGCAAGGTGGGTGGCAGGTCGAGAGGGTTTGGCGCAGGGAGTTGTCCAGGGTTATGCCAGTCCAGTCTGATGGTATGGTGCGCTGGTGTGCAGCATGCCAGTACGGATCACACAGTGCAAGGCTGCTCCTGGCTTGGAAGGTTTTGGGGCAGGTTTTCAGGGTGTAGACATTCCAGTGTAGTGTGATCGTGCGCTGCACTTGCGCGCAGCAAGCCGGTGCCCATCACGCAGCGCAAGGTGGGTCATGTTGCAAGAGTTTTGCGCAGGGGTTCCTGCTGTTGCCATCAGATGCCCACACTCTTCTTCAGTCTGATCCTGCCTTTTTGGTTCTGCCTTTGGTTGCCCTGCATGTTCAGGTTGATGAGGATGAGGTTGCTGCTATTGCCAAGGCTCAGCGGGACCTGCTGGCTGACGCACCCAACCTGGAGTGCGCAGCAGTGACTGACAAGACACAGCCAAAGCTGGGCCCACACGACTTTGATATCCTGAGGGTGGTGGGCCAGGGCGCCTTTGGCAAGGTGGGTAAAGGCATCTGGGCTTGAACGGGTATATACTTGGGAGCGGTCCATGTGGGACAGGCACAGCGTCTTTCTTTGTGCGGCCGCAAGCACTACTGTCTGTCGGATCAACCATGCAATGCATCCTGAGGAGCAGGAAAGTTGGTGTAGAGGGCAAAGACCACCAGCTCGTAGTCTGCAAATGACCGCAACATTCGCAGCCTATGAGCCGGCAGTCTCAGCCATCTATGCCCACCATGTTGCTCTGAGGGCTGCGCTGCGTGTCTAGTCGGTGGCAACAGTGGTGGCGCAGGAAGAAGCCTTGCAGTGGTTCCTCCTAGTTGCAAAAGCACACGGCGAATCTTCGTGTTTCAGAGCAACAAGGTAGGCGCAGATGGCACATGTTGCCAGCTCAAAGCCTGTGAAAGTGGCAGTCTTTCGCAGCCTATGAGCTGGCAACCCGTGCCATCTACGCCCACTTTGCTATTCTGAAGAAGCCCGTCGCGTGACTAATTGCCTTCCTAGTAGTAGTGTTTGCCGCTTGCATAATGCAAAGCATCCAGCATGGCTGCGGTTGTGCCCTGTATTCCCTACAGCAGATTCATGCAGCACTTTTAAAGGTGGTTGCACGGGTTCCGCAAGCAGCTACGCTGTAACTGAGCTCAGCATTTGAAGGGACAGCTAGTTGTGATGGACAATCAGAAGTCTTGCCGTTGCTGTTTCGATGCTCTGGTGCGCCCCGCAGGTGTTCCAGGTTCGTGCGCGCGCCACCGGCAAGATCTATGCGATGAAGGTGATGCGCAAGGAGCGCATCCTGCAGAAGGACCATGGGGACTATGTGCGCGCTGAGAGGGACCTGCTGACGGCTGTGGTGCACCCTACATCGTCACCATGCGATACAGGTGGGGTTGGGGTTAGCAGGGCAGGAAGGGAGTAGGGCAGGAAGGGAGCGGGGGTGGGCAGGGCAATTGCTTTTTTAAGGGGTAAATGTGTGCTGGTGCCGGCAGGCTGGCGTCTGAGGGACACGAGCAAGTTGGTTTGAAGTGTCAGCAGGGCTGGACCCCTATTGAGGTGGCATGTTCCGTCGTTTTGAGCAGTGGGGAATGCCTGCCTGTTGCCCTGCTAGGCATTTTGCAATACTGCTGTGTCTTGCCCATAGTTGCTTGTTTCACAGCGTGTGACACGTCTTCTTGTATGTCTTTTGTCGTGTCTGTCCTGCAGCTTCCAGACCGCCAGCAAGCTGTACCTAGTGCTGGACTTCATCAATGGAGGGCATCTCTTCTTCAACCTGTACAGACAGGTGGGCGTGGGTGTGGCTTGCACTGATAAGCCTGCTATGCGTAATGCACGGGGAATTATGGTGTGTTCAAATTGATCGCACATGGAGTAGGCATGCATGCAATGCTAGAGTAGCATGTGTGTTTTACTGGGAACGATCGTGCGGCGCGCAGTGTTGTACCAGCACATGTGTTGTACAGCTGACTTTCAGCTGGACAATCTTCCATTCGCCCTTGAGATGAAGCATTCTCTTGTGCCCTTGGCTGTGCTTTCCTGCAGGGTGTGTTTGATGAGGACGTGGCTCGCCTCTACACTGCAGAGATTGTGGCTGCACTCAGCTACCTGCATGAGAGGGGCATCGTGCACAGGTGCGGACGTCACAGTTTGGAGGGTGGGGGGGGGGGGTGCAGCAGTACCTGTGCCTGTCATCATCACCAGTGTTCATTTTACAAAGAAACTTTCTGCTGCTTGAAATAGGAACGGTACTTCAGATCTCTTTCTTGAGACAAGTGTACAGTGTCGTACAGTAACATTGTTTCTTGGCAAGATCTTGCTGTACTGCTGCTGCTGTTGCTGCTGCTGCCATTTGTTGTGCGCATTGCTGTGGCTGCAGGGATCTGAAGCCTGAGAATGTGTTGCTTGATGGTGACGGCCACATCCGCATCACTGACTTTGGGCTGGCCAAGGGCAACATGGAAAGTGGCAGCAGGTGGGTGGGTGGGTGCTGACATCTGGGTGAAAGCAATGCAAGCCGTGGATCGTTCTGTTGGGCCACCACGTGGTGGTACGTGTTTGTTGATGGGTCCGGGGGGGGGGGGGGGGGAGGAGGGGGCAGGTGGGGAGTGTTGTAGCAGTGCACAGATGCGCTGGCTAAGGGCAACGTGGACAGAGGCAGCCCGGGGGGGGGGGGTGCATTTTGACAATTCAAACCAATTTGCCCCCCCCCCCTCCCACCCACACAACCTCTGTCTGGATTGACAGACCCCAATGTAACAAATCATCATCATCACACAACCCAACAAACACAGCAGGACCAACAACTTCATCGGCACCATGGAGTACATGGCTGAGAGACGCTGCACCACCCCCCTCCCCCTCACGCACCCACCCCACTCATCTATGTCTGGCCTCTGCACCAAGGGACTCACAACACCCCCCCCCCCCCCTCCCCCCAATGTAACACAAATCATCATCATCATCCCCCCCCCCCTCTCACCCCTCCCCTCCTTCCAACCACCACAGGACCAACAGCTTCATCGGCACCATGGAGTACATGGCTCCAGAGATCATCGAGGGCAACGGCCACGGTCGTGCTGTGGACTGGTGGAGCACCGGCATCCTGCTGTATGAGATGCTGGCGGGCGTGCCTCCCTTCAGGGCCAAGAGCAGGAACCAGCTGCAGCAGCAGATCACCACTGCAAAGCCCAAGTACCCCAAGTTCCTGTGAGTTGGGGTGGTGGCTGGGTGGAAGGGGGGCGGGTGACTGATGATGGTGATTTGTGTTACATTGGGGTGTTACATTGGGGTGACTAGGAAAAACAGACCAATTAAGAAGAAGAAGAAGGGGGAACAGACCAGCCAGCCAGACCAGCCCCACAAACACCCTCAGAATGATTTCAGCCACCACCCCTACTGCCCTGCCCTGCCCTGCCAAAGCACCCCTGCCACCCACCCCGATCACTCGCCCCTACGGCACACACCAACTACGTCTCTCCCCTGCAACCCCGGCGCACACCCCGTGAAACCAGATTTCCAGCTGTATCAGGTAATGAATGAAGGTGTTACACGGGTTTCTCAAGCAACTACGTTGCAACTGAACCCAGCCACGGATGGACACAACCAGTACGGAAGGGGGCCGTTCCGACAACCCCCACCATCAAAAGCTTGTCACGCACACTCAGTGTGCTTCCAGATTGCGAAAACAGAGATATAATACACTGGAAGGACTGAATGGCGCCAACGGCACTGCTTCTCGCACCTGCAGGGTTGCAACAAGAAAGGGCGGACGGAACAGAAAACAGCGAACACACAGCTGCGAGCCACAAAACACTCCCACATGTTGCAGTGGGCGCACGTGGGGGCAACTTCACCGACACCACCAGTCGCTGCACTGTTCACAAGCCAGCAGGATAGAAGTCACACAGCAGCCAGCAACTCACATGTCACCACATGCAGAAGCTCAATGCCTAACTACCCGCAAACCGTTGCCTCCCGACAGCACCACATGCCATGCAATGAAAGGCTGCTGTGTGAGCACAAGCCCCTGTGCCCGCTTAGGGATGATTGCAGAAACCGCAAAGTCAGCCAAGACGCGCCAAAACTCCCCAACAACAGCACGCCCTGCAATGCGCTCTACCGTCAGCAGAGGCAACGCAGGACCTTCTGCTGCCACAGCCCAAGCCACTCTGCGGCCAAAGTCAACAGCACCGATGCCAGCCAGACACACCATGTCCCACACAATATGATGCAACCGGGGATGAGGTTTCACCCCCATCCACAAAGCTGCACACTGCAGGCCGCGGTCAGCAGCCAACCAAGGGGGGGCATCGCCCACCCGGTGAGCTCGCAACTGCCCCTCAATCTCCGCCCGCACCGCCCCTGCAACAGGACACTCCCAACAATGGTGCTGTACACCGGGCTCAGCAGCCCCACATGCTACACAAGAGGTGCCTGTGTGCATGCGCTGAGCCGTAGGGAACGCGTCGAGGGTGAGCCGCCATGCAGCCTCCTTGTGCTCATTAGGCACACGCAGCTTCCACCACCGCCGAAGCACCCGAGTGACCTCGGGCAATTCGCCCACAATTGGCTGCAGCATATCAACAGACAACACCCTCTGACGGAAGGCAGCATGCCTGTCAGCAATGGCTGACAGCGCATCCAAGGATTGACACTGGGTAGCTAGCGACACAGTGAGGGCCTCAAGCTTCACCACATCCCCATTGCAAGTATGCCAGCCCAGATCAGCACACACCCTGTCCCTAGCTGCGGTAAGCTGAGCCTCCGAAACGGCCGGCAGCCGCCCGGATGGCCTACCCCGCAGCACTGCACGTGCTGCATCCTGCCACGCACTAGGGATGGCCGCGACCAACACAGCCAACTCCTCCCTAGCCACCACCATGTTAGCATACCTAGGGCGATGCTGCACCACAGGGTCCCACACATGCATCCTGTATGCCTCCTCCCTTGCCCCCAGGTCAGGAATGGAACAGATAGCCTCAACCAGCTGCAACCAATGCAGCGCCTGCCCTGCACATTGCAGCTGGGTGAGGCCCAACAATTCAGGCACCACAAACTCCAACCCCACCATCACTTGCCGCTGCTGTCCATACCAGTCCCACTGCTCCCTCTGCGCCACCACCGGATTGGACCACAATGGGACATAGTAACACCACGGGCCGGGCTGGACCGGGTTAGCGCCCACATGGCGAATATACGGCAGAGCCCTGATGCCAAGGGCAAAAGCACGCAAGGGGTCTGGCAACAGCTGGCCCCCAGCGTCCCTGAACAACCGACCCTTGTCACACAAGGCCAAGCCCCAAGAACCCCCACCAGGCACCACCCGCACATGGTGCTGCAACAGCTCCCTGCTGACTGCAACCCAAGGCTTGCGAGCATCCCCCACCAACACTTGCACTGCCTCACAAGCCAGGCGAGAGTGAAGGTGGGCCCGCACTGGCAGCAGTCCCAAACCTCCCTCCCTAGGGTGGGCCTCCATACACGCCCTGGGCACCCCTGGTGCCCGTCGCTGATCATCATCAGGGCCCAGGCCAGCATCAACAAGGGCAGAGGCCCATTTGATTAGTTGCCTGGCATGCTCAGCTGGCAGGGCCCCAGCAAAGTGTGCATGATACAACAGTGTGGAGATAGCGTACCCATTGAACGCGAAAGCCCGGCCAAACATGGACAGGTCAGGGATGCGGCTGATCTTCTGCACCCGTTCCCGCACAATGCTCAGCCGATGCTCCCAATCCACTCAGACCAATTGAACAGACCAATTAATGAATGAACAGACCAATTGTGGAAGCTACTTGCCAATGCTCGCGTGTGGGGGGACTGTATTGTTGGGGAGTCTTGGCAGGCTCCAAGACTGAATTTTACCACGCGATCCCGCCACGGAGAGGTCCAAACACACTGATCTGCATCGCAGAGGGTTGTATTCGCTGCAAATTGGCGGTTTTTTTTTTTAATGAATGAAGGTGTTACACGGGTTTCTCAAGCAACTACGTTGCAACTGAACCCAGCCACGGATGGACACAACCAGTACGGAAGGGGGCCGTTCGGACAAACCCCACCATCAAAAGCTTGTCACGCACACTCAGTGTGCTTCCAGTTTGCGAAAACAGAGATATAATACACTGGAAGGACTGAATGGCGCCAACGGCACTGCTTCTCGCACCTGCAGGGTTGCGATAAGAAAGGGCGGACGGAACAGAAAACAGCGAACACACAGCTGCGAGCCACAAACCACTCCCACATGTTGCAGTGGGCGTACGTTGGCGGTTTTTTTCCGGATTCGCGCCCGGGCGAAGGTCAAAAAATCGACTTTGACCAATATGGGTGCCAGTTTCAGCCTGTTTGGCACCCTGGGTGCGTGGCGCAGCTGGTTAGCGCGTAGGTCTCATAACACAATATGACACGGTTGTACCGTGGGAAATCCTAAGGTCGTGAGTTCGAGCCTCACCGCGCCCACTTTTAAAATTTTCACCCTTGCCATTTCTGTGCATCTCTGGCATTCTTGTTTCCCATCCCTGTCTGCCCCCTTCCCCGCCCCACCTACCTCTTGGATCTTGCCTTTTTGCCCCTTCTGCTCCCTGCACCCACCAACTCAGCGACTCAGCCCCCCCCCCCCCCCCCCCCCCCGTTCCATACAGGTCCTCCAACGCGCTGTCCCTGCTCAAGGCGCTCCTGATCCGCGACCCTGCGCTGCGCCTGGGCAGTGGTGCAGATGGTGCTGCCTCCATCAAGCGCCACGCCTTCTTCAGGGGGGTGGACTGGAAGAAGCTGGAGGCTCGGGAGATTGCCAGCAAGTTCAAGCCTGTGGTCAAGTGCAGCATGGTGAGGGGGGGGGGTTCAGTGGTGTGGGGTGGTTGTGCCTCTGATTGGCGTGCATGGCACCAGCCGTTCCAAGCTGTTGGGAGAAAATGTAGTACCCAGAGTACCCTCAACTGTGCTGCCGGCAGGCCACAGGAATCATCAGGGGAACAGGAGGTCGGGAAGGGGCGATGATCTCCAACCCGCAAGCAGTAAAGGGCACCTTGGCGTTCAATGCTTCAGCACATCAAATCAAATCAAAGTTACACCTGTAGCTATGAAGCTCAAGAGCTCATGCCAGCCATTCACTGATATCACGGAGATAGCACAACAAACCAGAAGGAACAACATACTGAGGATCAAAACAGAGAAGCCTGACGCTTTGATGAGGATGAAATCCAACCCTAAAATCCCCAAGCGTACTATCTAAGTGCACGAGATGGACAACCCTCCGAACTGGATGCCGGGCAAAAACCTCCGTGGAGGAAAATAAAAAAGCACATACCCCACCTACCAGCTTTGCATTGACACTATGCAGCCTTCTTTCCTCCACTCAATCACCCCCCGCCCCCCCACCCCTTCTCTCCCTCACCCCCTATGCGCCACAGAGCGTGGAGAACTTTGACAAGATCTGGACCGAGCAGGCCCCGATCGACAGCCCCTGCGGCACACCCTCAGACCCTGCAGCTGCAAGCGCCTTTGCCGGCTTCACCTACGTTGCCCCCAGCTTTGTGACCAGCCACATGGCGGCACTTGCCCTCAAGAAAACAGAGGCCTGAAGCAGTCACAGGCTGGTTTGGGCTGACGCACTCTGAAAGGGGAGGTTTGGCTGACTGGGTGGCTGACCCGCTTCATGTATTGTTGCCCCCAGCTTTGTGACCAGCCACGTAGCAGCATTCGCCCTCAAGAAAGCAGAGGCCTGAAGGAGCCAGAGGCTGGCTTAGGCCAAGGCCTTGTGGATGGGAGGAGGGCTGGCAGGGGGGAGGGGGGTGCTCTGGTGACAGGGGCCCAGCAGTGCACCACACAGCAGCACATCGCTACATGGGGCAGAGGCTGCAGCACGAAGTGCTCATTGCAAGGGCGCGTTGTGGTTGGCTGGGGCGCTGTTTCACATCACACTCATTGGGAGTGTGTGGGAGGAGTGGTGCAAGCATGTTGTGTTGTATCAACAGGAGTGGTGTGTGCATAGCGATTGTCAGGTGTGAAGAGTGTGTTTTGCCTGTAGTGGTGTGCCTGCCCTTCACTCCCTTTGGAGAGCCGTGTGCATGATGTGGTGTAGAGATCGAGGTATGAGGTATTGGGGGGTCAAGGGTTTATGATTGCGGCAGGGTCCAGTGTGTGATATTATGGCGCTGCAGTGTGTGATTGTTGCAGTGTGGGTGATTGTTGAGGTTGCTCGTCAGAAAGGGAGCCTTCCGCCACACATTTTCAAACCACTCCATTTGTGCCGCCAATTGGTGGACAGGATGGCTGCTGCAGCTGGTGTTGTAGCCGTGGCGGCGGTGGTGGTGCGGGCACCTGAGGTTCGAGGGGTGTTGAGAGTGTGTGTTTGACATAGCGATTGCGTGTGTGCGGGTGTGCATGGGTGCAAGTGCGTCGTGTGGAAGCGAGGAGCTGCTTAGAGGAGGGGCTGGTCCATCAGAGCCAGTGGCCAGGACAGGGTGGTGTGGTTTAGCGTGGTTGTTTCCTTCAGAGCTGCTGAAGTGGGGTTCATCAAGCTTCGTGTCTTACACCCTCTCAGGGTGTGAACTGTTGACCTATCGCAGCACACATGCATGCTGCCAGTTCCATCCCATATCTGGGTCCTGTGTTCTTGGAGGGTGCAATGCAACACATGTGCATGGACAGGGCGAGGGTGCAGTGACATGGTGCATCCCCATGCAGCTGCTGCATCGCAACAGAGGTGGGAGGGGGGTATGTGTATGTGTGTGAGCACCTGTGCAGTGTCTGTTGTGCCAGTTGTGCAGCATCAGCATGCTGCTGTGGCTGACGGGATGTCGCTGGTGTTGATTGATTGTGTAGTTGAGTCGTCTTTGTCTGCTTGCACCGGACATCAGCAAGTCAGTGCTGTAGCTACATCTTGCCTGACGGGGTGCTTAGCTTGAATGTCCAGTCTTCAGTGTGTTTGCTGCTGTTTAGCACAGGCCCCAATCCTGTGGGGACTGACCCACCCGGCTGCTGCTGTTGGGATGCTTGCTCTGCACAGCCCTCATGCTCTGCAGCCCCTGGCACCGGGGCAAGGGCTCCTCTCTTACAGCCAGCATTAGCTGACCTGGGATGCTTGGCACTGGCTACTTAGCTAGTTACCATGTGCTGGGGCCCTGTGTACTGTTTTGCATGCAGTACTTATGTAGTATGGTGTATGCACGAGCGTACTGGCGAACGTACTGAGGACCTAGCCGCCGAGAGGTCGGCGCTGGGTGCTGTTGGTGCAGACGATTGTGTGTCCGCTTGCATGCAGTATATAGCTCTACAGTGCTGTATGCATTTTGATCTTACCTGCAGCGCGCGGTTGGCCTGCTGGATGGCTTATGCCTGCCATCCTGGTGCATTCATGACACAGCCGCCAAGCTCTGTGAGCAATCCTGTGTGCATGTGCGGGTGTTCTGTCCCCTAATCAAGGTATGGTATCGCATGCTTCAGGTTGGCTGCTTCCTGCTCCATGGTATTGTGGGCTAGGAGCCTGGTTCTGTGTGTCTTTAGATGTTCTTAAATGCGCTGCCGGCGTGTTTGGCAGCAGTAGCAGCACCGGACGCAGGTGTTTTTGCTTTGCTTGTGGTACCATGATATGGTGCCACTGGTGCTTTTTGGTTGGGTTTGGGTCTTCAGGCGTTGTGTTTTGAAGGGGTTTCAGCTGGCCCCAGCGAGTTGGTGCCCTGGGCGAGCGGTCAAGGGCGGAGGAGGGAATTCATCCAGCATGGGTGCAAGGGCCTAGGGATACGCCTGAACCCTAGTCGGGGTAAGGGCCTAGGGATATGCCTGAACCCTAGCTTCCTCCAGTGTTGGGAGCTGAACCGCTTGTCAGGGTCTTTGACTGCTGCTGATCTTGCAAGGGGTCAGGCAGCCGCAGCTTGTACTGCTCTGTGCGTGTATTTGATTCCAGGGCCGGGCGCAGCCGGGGAAGGTTGGGGATGATGCGTGAGAGTTCAGACTCTCACGTGTTTGGCACTGAGGTTGCTCTGTGCAGGGCCGTTGCTCTTTTGCTTGTGGAGCTTATTTGATTTGGGTCCATGCACAGACATCTGCTGTGCTGGCCGTCTGGCTTCACCTCGGTCCAGCCTCTTTTATGGTCGACAGCTGCCCTGCACGCCTGCACTGCAGCGGATGCTTCTGCAGAGGGTGGGCTGAGGGGCCCCATAATCAGCACACTCTTGTGAGTAGACCTGGTCACCAGCACTCACATTGTATGCAGTGGTGGCCGGCAGGTCTACTTGTTAATCGGGACAGGTTTGGCGCAGTCAAGCCTCCTGAGAGGGCCATGACACATCTCCTGGCTGCGTGGACTGTGCAGTTGGTTTTCCTAAGAGTGCTGCTTCTGTGCTTGCACTGTTCGTGTGTGTCACCTTTGTTTTCAAGGTTGCCCGCTCGCTATTTCTGCAGCGTCTGCTTCGCCGCGTGCTTTTGTGGTGCTGCAATACAGCACTCAGACAAGAGTGCGCCTTGCTGGGCTTGTGCTGATGAAGGCTCCCGTGGAGAACATTCCCTCCTACTGACCAAGCCACTGCATCGCTGTATCCTGCAGCCTCGAGTAGTACATGCAAGAGTGCTGGCAGCAGACAGCTGCCTTTGCTGTGCTCAGACCTGCACTTGTGCAGGCAGTGTTGTTGAGCTGGTTTCGGTTGGTGGTAACAAGCGGACAGGTACCCTCTTGCCCCTGAGCAGTGCCTGAACACTGAGGCCAGTGTCACGGTGTGCTTGCTCACTTGGTGTAGGATGGTGTGTAGTACGTCCTGCATCAGCCAGAATGTGTGGTGTGTTGTGATCTGGAGGTGTCATGGGGAGTTTGGTGCTGCGCGGCGAATGGGTCAGTGCGCAATTGCGCTCTTAGGCTGTTGGGTGGGTATCAATGTGCAGGGTAGGTTCAGTAGGTATCATGCTGCAGCGTTGTTTTGTTAGTGAACGTTGGTGCTGTTCCTATTGTTTCTGGTGTGCAGTTTGACCCCACTGGTAATGTTGCAATTGGTGCAGTAGCATGCAGTACGGTTGGGCTCGTGACTTCTTGACTCTTTTTCTGACTGCTGTCCAGCATGTGCATCTGCAACAAAGTCGACCTTTTCGGAATTGATTTCAAAACTCCACCTTGTCAAAACTTTCCGGGCACCTTTTGTACACCCACTGGGTGGCACCAAGACCAGCACCATGAACATCCCCAGGGTTTACCCCTGATCCTGAGCTTCCAAGGAGCACTCGTGGCTCTGAACTGCTCTCTATGTCAATATTGCTTGCCTATTTCTGATGTCAAGCACTCAGTTCTGAAGTACAGGAACAACTGCCCAGCAGTGCAGCTGCAGTAGTGTGCAAGGCACTTTAGTTCCGCAAAGCTTGGGCATCACATACAGCACAGCAGAATGAGTGGCAGTGTCGAGGACGACTTGCTGGAGGTGAAGCAGCGGCTGCAGCAGAGCAGGCAGAAAGTCCCAGCTGTGGATGATCTACGGCAGTTCTTGAAACTGGTGAGCAAACCGAACAGCTGATGCCACAAACGCAGAACGTTTAAATGTTCTGGATATCCTGAGTCCAACAGGCGAGCAGCGAAGCTGCAGCAGAGACAGGCGTAGGGAACAGCAGGTCCAACGGCACACAGACCTGGTGGCATCCTTTGTTTGTTGATATGGATGGCTACAGTGGGAGGAGGCTTTGTTGGTGAATCAGCAGCTCCCTGTGCCTGCCGCACTCTCAGTAGTAGTTGGCACGACACTGGCATCAAACTGTTGTGCGCTGCTTGTCTTGTACAGTCCCGTGAAGCCAAGTTGCGTAACCCAGAGGATGTGGCGAAGTATGGGTCGCTGCTGTTGCAGCACTTCAAACACAAACTGGCCGAGGATGAAGGTAAGGCTGGTGCAGATAGCATTAGGCACACCCTATTGTGTTGTGGGCTGTGTGGCGACCTGTCCAAACAACGGTGGACACTCTCAAGTCCTTCTCTCCTGGTTGTGGCTCAAGCAGCTGTGTAGGCATCTATAAACTGTTTTTATATGTGACCAGCTGTGACACATGCTGCTCTGTTGGACCCAGCAGCTTGGTTGGGAGGGGCAAGGAGCTTTGGCCGCGTTGCTGGCACCTAGGACGGAGCCCGCAGTAGTAACGAGCACCAGGAGCAGCAGCAGCCGCACCTGGAGTCAGTGATCATGAACGTTCACATGCGGGCCATGTGCTGTCACCCCCTTCTGCCCCTTCCTCCCCGCGTGCTGCCCCCTACTCCCCGATTCCACCCATGCACCCCATTCGGCCTGTCACGCGGTGAACTAGCGCTCAAAGAATGCCCTGTGCTGACAACGACATATGTTCTGCTGTTGTTGCTGCTGCTGTGCCCATGCTGCTGCAGTGTGGCAGCTTCATGAGCAGACCAGCATAGCCCTCCTGGAGTGCGGCAGCCCAGCAGCAGCACTGCCCCTGGTGAAGGGAGTCATACTCAAGTTTGGTGACCAGAGTATACGAGCACGGCGGTTGCAGGTGTGTACCCAGTTGTTTGAACATTCAGCAATGCAGAGGGCGCAGCTAGAACCTGGGGCTACGCATGTCAAGCGCCACCCCTCGCCCCCATGCGCATGCATTCTCCCACACACATCCCTTGACTAGGCTGTTCATCATGACTGCACCCCCATTGACAGAGACCCATTTACACACATGCCCACTGAACACTCATTGCAGCTGGATCTCACCAGCTGGAATGAATGCCCACCCACACAGCATAATGTGCCCATGCTGTTTGCAATTGCGCACAGGGTTTGTACTATGAGGCAGTGGGCAAGCAGGATCGGGCCAAGGAGCTGTATGAAGCCATCCTCAAGGACCTGCCACACAATGACGTCATTCCCAAACGACTGGTGAGTCATCGATGTGAAACCAATCTTGGTTGCAAAGAGTGCAGGGTGGCAGGCGGATGAGGGGGGTGGAGAGGCGGGATGCCAAAGTAGGGCAGGATAAGGCCCCCAGGGGGCAAGGGGCAGCAAGGGAAAAGAGGGATGTGTTTAGTGCTTTAATCAGGTTTCGAGCCAAGGAGCTGTATGAAGCCATGCAGGACCTTCCACACAATGACGTCATCCCTAAACGACTGGTGAGTCAACGGTGTGACTCCCACTTTCTTTGCAGTGAGCTATGTTGCAGTGAGTGCAGGATAGCAGGTGGATGAGGGGGTGGGAGGGGCGGGATGCAACGTAGGGCAGGATGGAGGGCATGGCAGGATGGCGGAGGGTGAGATGTGGTTGTTTGGAGAGTGGGTGGGCGCACAAGGCCAGGTGGGTGGGCGCACAAGGCCAGGTGGAGCTGAAGCAAGCTGTGATTGGGGCAAGGGGCAGCAGAGCGCCGGAGGATGTCAGCACAGTGCAACTGCACCCCCCCCCCCTCCCCGGGAGTATGTTATGACCCTTGGTTCGACTGTCATGCATGTGTCTGAGACATTAATAAAGAAATTGCAGCGTTACAAGCAAAGCACTCCTGTCTGGCTGATGTAGGGTTGTGTAGTTGCAGCATAGCTGTTGGCATGGTTTGAGGAACACCTTTGTTCCTGTGTACCGGACTGCAGGCTGCGCTGCACAGGGTTGGAGGGGAGCTGTCCAGCACTATCGACGTGCTGCGCTCCCGCTTGCGACGCATTCAGCAATCACACAGCCCCCCCCCCCCCCCCTCACACCACCCTACACCCCTGGCTTGCTTGGGGAGTCAACCGTGTCTCCCTAGGAGGGGATGACTTGGCTGGCACACAAGCTCAGCACAACTGCCCGGACCCCTGCTGTACTGTCGGGGAGTGAACCTTGTCTTCCCAGGAGGCGTCAGCCGTGGCTGAGAGTTAGTATACACACTCTGCAACACAACTGCCCTGAGCTTGACCCCTGCCTTTTTCGCCTGCAGGCTGCGCTGCACAGGGGTCAGGGGGAGCTGTCCAGCGCTATTGATGTGCTGCGCTCCCACCTGGACACATTCAGCAATGACAGGGAGGCATGGGAGGAGCTGGCGGACTGCTACTTGGAGGTGAGAGGGGTCTATCAATTTCCCCTGTATGCCGTCTTGATCAACTGTCCCCCTCTGTAGGCTATGCTGCAGGCCTGTCAGTACCAGCAGGCGGCCTCCTGCCCGAACGAGGTGTTGCCAATGGGCCCCTCCCCCCCCCCCCCCCCCCCCTCCCCTCTTATTTTGAGCATTTTCAAATACGCGTTGGTCAGTGTGTGCAGGACCCACACACCAAAAAACTTGCGTATTGATTCCTCGCTTCCCTTTTGCCTTGCCCATCCCCTTTGCATCCTATTCCAGGCCTGTCAGTACCAGCAGGCGGCCTTCTGTCTTGAGGAGGTGTTGTCGATGGGCCCCCTGGCCCCCGGCCGTCTATGTTCCTTCCCTCACTGCACCACTCACCCACCTCCTGGGGCTCTCGAGGCAAGGGCACTTCACAATGCTGTT
Source organism: Desmodesmus armatus (assembly GCA_007449985.2). Taxonomy (NCBI): domain Eukaryota; kingdom Viridiplantae; phylum Chlorophyta; class Chlorophyceae; order Sphaeropleales; family Scenedesmaceae; genus Desmodesmus; species Desmodesmus armatus. The sequence continues at coordinate 199,300 of VIIQ02000120.1, forward strand.
GCCACCCCCCCCCCCCCCCACCTCCCCAAACACAAACACATGCCCCCCCCCCCCCATCCCCGTGTTAACACAGGCTTGTCAGTACCAGCAGGCGGCCTTCTGCCTTGAGGAGGTGTTGTCGATGGGCCCCCTGGCCCCCTTGACCCTGCTCAAGTACGCTGACGTGCTGGCCACACTAGGCGGCCCCTCACAGCTCAAGGCGGCTAAGGCCTACTACAGCCAAGCACTCAGGGTGGGTGGGTGGAGTAGGCGCGGGTGGGGGAGGATGCGACAGGGTAGGATGGTTGGTCGCTGCGGGCAAGTGACCCCACGGGCACGCTCCAATGTTTGCCATTGACATTATGGGGATGCTTGCAACTCACACTGCATGCAGCCAAGCACACTGGGTTGGTGCGGGGTGTGGGATCGGGTGGGCGGGGCTGCCGCCATCACTGGCGCGCATTGGGAGTTGACAAACGCGTGCTCTATGTCCTTGCCTGCACTTGTTTGACAAGTTGCGGCTGCGTCACGCGTAAAAGGAGGAGTTACTTTCATCACCATCACCAGTAGGTCACCGCCAATTACTGATGGCAGACTAGTCAGTAACTATGTTGCAAGTCACTTGCATGCGACAGTCGTGACCTGTCCTGCTGCCTGGCGTTGTGGGGTGCTGTTCCTGCTGTTGCTGCAGGTGTCTGGTGGGCGCAGCGTGCGTGCACTGCACGGCATGGGGGTATGTGGAGGTGTTTTTTGCGCGCACGTGTACTAAATGGTGTCGTGTGTGGTGCTGTGGCTGCAGGTGTCTGGTGGGCGCAGCGTGCGGGCACTGCACGGCATCGTCTTTGTGGACAACCAGCTATCTGACAAGGTGCGGCCATGGCAGGGGGGGGGGTGACTCTGATGTTTCAAAGGGGCGCACCACGTGACCAACAAAGAGGTCGAGCTTTGGTTGTGTTGTCATCAGTGTCTCGTGAGGGTTGGTGGCGGTGTAGTGAAGAGGTTAAGCGATGGGTGGGCGATGAAGCAGGGTGAGCCACTAGTACTGCCTTGCCTATGCGATGGACATGTGTTCTTCTGGTTGGTCAAGATCAGATCGATGGATGCCGCATCCATCAGTCATCACATGTCGGTCTGTGCTGCTGTGCTGGCTGCTTGCAGGAGTCTGCCAGCAGTGGTGCTGCTGCCCAGGAGTTGCCAGGGGTGTGTGCAAAGATGCTGCTGCAGCTGTACCAGCAGCAGGCACCTGCACACCTGCAGGTGGTGGTGAAGCAGACGCTGAGCAAGCAGCTGCAACAGAAGTAGGGTTAGGACGCTGTTGCTGTCAGCAGCGTTTTGATTGTGGTTCAATTGGCTTCAATTGCTGAAGCCACCAGCTGAAGTCATTGTTTTTGGTGACACGGCAACCAGTTTTTGGTGACACGGCAACCAGTGTTGGCATCACACCACAATGCCTGCAGCTGTACGGCAGCTGTTCGAGCAGCGGTTGCTTCCTTGCAGCAGGGTAAGCAGAAGCTGAATGCTGAAAAGCAGCTGCAGCAGAAGTAAGGTCAGGGTGCCAACAGTTCTGGCCGGCAGTGCGTTGGGACGTTACATGTTGCTGGGTCCTCCATGAGGACCTCTCTTACTGCACAGTTCGTATGTAACAAATCATGTGAAAAGCAGCGTAGAGGCTGCGTCCTGCACCATGTGCAGGACAGCGCCGGTGCTGGAGGTCATAGAATGCTCTTGCTGACGTCGAGGCTGTAGATGTGAGCATGTGGCGGCAGGGCCCAACCCCACTCAGCCTGGGATGAATGAGACCAATTTCAAGCATATGTAGGGAAACTTTAAGCTTGTGATGGGAAATAAGAGACTGTTGACTGTACACACACAGGTGGCATGCAACATCCAGCCCAGCAGAAGGGCAGCAACTGGCCAGACATCTTCATGTCATGTGTTCCCATCTTTGTGTGTTCCCAGTGTCTCCACAGGAAATCTTGCTACCTCCCCGGTTCCGGGCACTGTCTCACATCTTCATGTCACAGTGAGCCAAGGGTTTGGGGGCCCCGAAGCTCGTCTAGCTTCAGCTGCACATGCATATGCATCACTAATGCATTACTACTATTTTTCGTTGGCAGACACGGCAGCTTCAGCCTCTGCGATCTTACTACAACAGGTGGCACACCTGTACTGCAATGCAACACAAGAGGATGAACAGAGAGGACCGATAAGCAAGTGGAATTTCCTCTGTTGCATCACCATCATCACGTTTGGAGTGAGTTGCTTTCGTAGAGGTGGACTGGACCTTAGCTATAGGAATACTCATACCAAAACGTTCAGGCCCCGGGGAGGAACGCCCCTGGGCTCAAGATTGCTCCTTTGTCTCTCAAAAGCCTCCCAGAGGACTTCTAGTACTCTCTATTGTATCGCTAGGCCCCACAAACCTCGATTTGTCATACCGGCAGTACTGCGGTTTTGGGAAGAGATCAAAAGCGCCGTCTGAGTATACAAAAGGTCTAAGTATGTCACTTATTGTTTCTCACCGGCCCAACCTGCCGTTCCGCTACTGTGCTGACCGATCAACTCTTCAACCTAGGACATCACGTCACCCACCCGCATCCGACCTGCAGGAGGCCCAGGACAACTCCATGAGGCGCTCTAGTAAGTCATGTTGCCGTTTGCGCTCTGCTAGGCAGGTCTAGGCAGCCTCATGCAGCTGAAGTGGCAATGATCTACTGCCCATGGTGGTGCATGCCTCAGCGGCTGCTGCCACTGCTGCTGGAGCGTGCATTCAGCACTGTAGCATGCTCCGTGCTTGTACAAGATGCTTATTGGGCTGCACACAAGCAGCAGCGGTTGGCAACTGGCAGGCAGCTTCTGTGCAGCCATGTGACCTGGGACCACTGCTGTCTGGCCGTTCCCTGTGCAGGCGAGGAAGGCGCAATTGACCTCACTGGAGAGGCATCTTCAGACGAGTCTGGCGATGTCACCATCACCCACTGCAGAGGTGGAGTCGCAGCCTATAGATCGTGTCTCACCATCACCACGTCGTGCCTCTCTTCTCTGCCAGACGAGCTTCTTAAGCTCGTGTTGGGGCGTGTGCCACTCCCAGACCGGCTGGGCAGCTGCAGCTTGGTCAGCAAAAGGCTACAGGCAGCAGCAGTAGCAGCTACAGATTGCCTGGACTTGCAGGACCTCCACCCTCAGCACGCTGAAGCCGCTCTGGACTGGCTGGATTGCTATGGTCAGCACGTGACGGGCCTGCACTTCCAGAGTTTCCCAGAGCCAATTCTGGAGCTGCTCTGCCCACAACTTCAGGAGCTGCGCGTGTTGTACGGCAGCGTGCAGCTTGGGCCAGCAGCAGACGGCAGCACAGGTGTGGTCCAGGGCTGCAACCAGCTGACAAAGCTCGTGCTGCAGTGTGACATCATGGATACCCAAGCAGATGGCACGCTTAGTGGCAGCCTGGGGAGCTTAGAGCACCTTCAGCACTTGGAGGCTGTGCATTATGGTGGATCGGTCTTTGACGTGTCTGGCGCCACGCTGCCGCGCTTGCAGCACCTCACATACCTGCATGTCAAAAACCTCACCATTGAGAACCTCTTGCAGCTAGGTGGCCTCACCAACCTGCAGCAGCTGGTCTTCGTGACTGATGACGGTCTTTTTGTCGGCCCCAACACTGTCCCTGGTTTGGCTCTCCCAAACTCCCTGACAAAGCTTAAGCTGTCGTCAGACATGAAGGTGGGCATCTTGTCTTTGGTGCCGCACCAAGTTGAACTGGGCTGCAGCATCTTGAGGTGAATTGTGAAATGGCGGGTGTTGCTGAGGGTCCCGGTTCCTTCTTGTCGTGCATGGCCAAGCTGAAGCACTTGACCCATCTTGAGCTCAGCATCAGTGATCTGCAGTGGCCCCCTGCTGGTCCTGCATACTCTGCTGTCACAGCAAGCACTAATCTGGTGCAATTGGATATGGTTGTCACTGAGCTGCCACCAGAAATTTGGCGGTATGTGTTCCTTGGCACGTGCAAGCTGCAGCACCTCACTGCCTTGTATATGAGGAAATGGGACGATGACGATCTTGAGGCTTTTTCCTCATCGCCAAGTTGGGGCGCGGCAGACATATCCAGCCTTGTCAGCTGCTGCCCCAGCTTGTGCCACATCGACGCCCTGTCTCTGCAGCCTGGGCTGCATGTGTCTGAGCTGCACAAGCTCACAGCCTTGACATGTGTTATACTGTGGTGGTCCTCAGACAACATAGCTGATGTTGTGGAGTCTGTGGGGGGCCTGGCAGCTGTCACACAGCTGCAGTCGCTGCGCGTGAGTACTGACGTTCCCGACCTCACGGTGGCTTCTCTGTTGCCCCTCACAAGCCTCACAGCCCTGACCAGCCTCAGCTGCAGCTGGTACAGCGCAGTGACACAGCTTGGCACTGCGGTTGCACGCATCCTCACAGAGGTAAGCCAGAAGGTTGTACACCCTGCAACTGTTCATGCAGTGTCTGATGCGGCAAGAACAGCTATTGGTGCAGCACTGCTGAATTGAAGGTAGCCTTAACACCGCGTACTGTGAGCAGTTGCGTTGGACTTGACAATGTGGTCACAAAAAATGATTCGACAGCATCGGAACCAGTCGAGGAATCAGTTGGTGGCATGACAGGTCGCCAATGTCAGCACGCATTGCTGTGGCTCAGGGCAATTATGAAGTTGACAACGTCACTGGCAGTGCGCTAGCCCTGCTGTATGGTAGAGGTTACCTATACCCACATCTGTGTGTTTGTGCTGCAGAATGGCCATGCCCCTGATGTGTGGCTACAACTTCTGCAATGTGCTACAGAACCTGGCTGCCAGCCCACAGCGCTGCGCAGCCTGGCACACAAGCTGGGCGAGCAAAAGGCGCTAACTGCATGCCAAGAGCAGCAGCTGTCAGACCAGCAGCAGGTTGTTGCCGCGCAACAGCAGCAGATAAGAGGCCTGCAGCAGCAAGTGTCAGACCAGCAGGGGCGGTTGTTGGCGCAAGAGCAGCTCGTCAACACCCAGCAGAAGCAAGCTGTTGTCTTGCAGGAGCAGCCGCTGCTGACGGTCACAGCAGGCTGCACAGACTCAAGCACTGGTTGCTGGCTTGCAGCAGCAACTGCAGGAGCTACGTGCTGAGGTGCACGAGCTGCGGCAGCACCGGCAGCAGTGAGACATGTGCAGTCGCTGCAGGTGGCTGTTCTGCCTCGTCAATTGCATGGCTTCGTGGCACCATGTTGTGTAGTGTGTTGCGAAGTACAGCTAGGCCACAGCAGTGCAGCGCAGCGGCTGCGCTGATTGCTGGGTTGCACGAGCGGCTCCAGTTGCAACGTGTCCAAGCTGGCCCATTGAGCTGGTACATCACGAATACCCTCAGTGGTTCAATCGGGCACAAGGGTCAGCATACAACCTGCTGCACCCGGTTGTAGGGTCAAGTATGTTGTAGGGTTGGGATGCAGCATGGGATGGGGTCTTACAGGCAGGCATATGTGAGTGGTTGCGTAAGCCCACATGCGTCGTCACACTTGAAGTATGGTTACTATTGCATGTGTGAGCAATGGGCTTGTCCACTTTTCCAGCTGCAATGTAGCATCCACACACGCATCCACACACGTGGCGGTATCAGATGCAGGGTCTGGGTGTTTTGCTTTGTATGTGTTGAGCCCATGCCTGCTGTAGGCTTTGGTTGGTAGACGTGTACTTGTTGAGCCCATAGGTTTGGGTGCATGCTTGCATGCGTCGAGGTTGACCCACCTGCTGGGTTTCCGTGTTTGCCTAGCATCTGTGGAGAGCAAGCATGCAAGGATTGGGTGTCTCCCTTTGTCGTTCATGAGTGCATACCGCTTGCAAGGTTTGGGTGTTGGCCTTGCACCTTTTGAGGTCCATCACTTGCAGGGTTTCTTTTGAGTTGTTAGGCATTCTTCGAGAGAGCCAGCAGCCTGCCGTGTGCAGCTAGGCTCTGAGGGGCCCTTCTCTTTCCTGGGTGTGCATTCCTCTTGTTACTACTGTGTAAAACAGCACTACCCGTCATGCTGCATGCTTCAGGCACCAGTGGTGCAGGGTTTATGTTAAGGTTTGGGACCTTGGCTCCGTTTGACTCCAACCCCTGTATTTTTTTGTTTTTTTTGGCTCCATCTTTGGCCCCAAGGCCCCTAGGCTCCTTTTTTTGGCTCCAGAAGCCAAGTGCAGCAAAACACATGTTTGGCTTGATTCTGCCAAGTTGGGGTTGAGACGGTTCATATAGTGCACCCAACTGACGCCCAAAGCCCTTTCAAAGAAAAAAACACCATATCCAAGCCTGCGACGCTACCAGTTGGTGGTCAAGCTACAGCAGGTACAATAGGCCACGCTGGGCGTGGCCTGGACACCGGCACTTTTTTTGCGTCTGGCTCCAAACATCACCTGGGCTTTTTGATTTGGCTCTTTCTTTGGCTCCATCAGCCTGTGCAAATTTTCCATTTGGCTCCGGGATTTGGCTCCAACTGGCCCCAAAAATCCTATGGAGCCAAACTTTATTTCAAAAAAAAGAGCCAAATTTGGCTCTGGAGCCAACTAAAAAAACCCTGCAGTGGTGCGCACCAACGCATGAGCCTCAGTGAGGCTGGCGAGGTGTGCAGCCTGCGTGTGTGCCGAGAAGGGGTCCCAGGCATGGGGGAAGACAACCCCACTAGCCATCAATCATTGTGCCTACCCTCATCAGCTTGGCTAGTGTCCCGAATTGGGGTGGCAGTCTGTGCAACATGAGTCCCAGCACGGGAGATGATAGGGTTCTGGAAATGCATGGTGGGTGTTGCAACATCTTGTTGCCAATCGTAGCCTACGGATGTGTCAGGAGGCGCGCTGCCAGCAAGTTGTCCCTTCGTTGCACCCCAACCAAGTGGCATTTTGAGGCCTGCTGATAGCTGCATTGCTGGGTTTTCAGGGAGCAGGGCTCGCGAGGAAGAGTGAAATCGAACAGCTCCTGCAGCTCCAAGCTGATGAAGTGAGGGCACAACATGCCCCAACCCTGCGCAAGCAAGCAGCACTCAGTCCCGGACGTCACAAAAGGGAACATAAGGTGAAACAGGTGGCAGTGGAGGATGAGTGAGCTGTCCCTAAATGTATCCAGGCCACAGCAGCAATGAATTGGAGGTGGCATATCACACCAGTGCTGCAAGGCAACTGCATCGGGCAACAGCAGCCACGACGAATCGAACTTCGTAGTATACTCGTCGATTTTGGAAAGAAAACGAGACGCTGCTGCTGCCGTCCAGCTGACTTCAACGGGATTACCTTATGGATTGCTGTAGCGCTACAGCCAGTACTGGTAGTACTCTTGAAAACCTGTGCGAGACCAGTTCAGCAACGACAAACTCAGAAAGGAGCAAAAGTAAAGTCAAGCACTTAATAAGCAAGTATACCTCACATCATCGCCTTCGTCGACAGCTGGATTCAATACCGTGTCGTTCAGCATGCCTCGCCTCTTATCTCTGCCCGAGGATAAACTCAAACTCGTGCTGCAACGAGTGCCACTCAAGGACCGGCTCGGCAGCTGCTGCCTTGTCAGCAAGAGGCTACATGCAGCAGCAGTAGCAGCTACAGACTGCCTGGACCTGAAAGATCTGCCAGCTGAGCATGCCCAGTCTGCTTTGAGCTGGCTGACCCACTACGGTCAATACCTGACAAGCCTGCGAATGTTCAGGTTCCCGCAGCCACTGCAGCAGCTGGCCTGCCCCAACCTGCTGGAGCTGGAGCTGGCTCTTGTGGACAGCGTGCAGCTGGGGCCAGCTGCCGATGGCAGTCCAGGTGTGATCCAGGGCTGCACTAAGCTCACTCGCCTGGAGGTACTCTACAGGATCATTGACGCCCCAGCAGGTGGCGAGCTCAGTGATAGCCTGTCAGACCTGGTGCACCTGCAGCACCTGGAGGTCGTGCACTACCCGCGGGGGTCCCTTGGCTTGTCTGGTGCCACGCTGCCATGCTTGCAGCACCTCACATATCTTGAGGTGGAAAGGTTGAGCCTAGAGAACCTGTTGCAGCTGGGTGGCCTCACCAACCTGCAGGAGCTGCACTTGCGCGCTGACGACGGCATTGCCGTTGGTCCCAACACTGTCCCCGGTTTGTTGTTGCCAGCCACACTCACAAAGCTTGAGCTGTTGTCACGAGTGGAGGCGGGTATGTTGTCTGTGGTCCCAACTGGATTGCAGCATTTACTGGTGGATTGTGTTGTGGAGGGTCCCGCTGACGGTCCTGGCTCATTCTTGTCGTGCATGAACAAGCTGCAGCACTTGACCCAGCTTGAGCTCACAGAGGGCACGAGTGGTCTGGACTGGGCCGCTACTGGTCCTGCATACTCTGCTCTCACAGCAAGCAGCAACCTGGTGGACTTGTATATGGTTGTCACTGAGCTGCCACCAGGAATCTGGCGGTATGTATTCCCCAGCACACACAAGCTGCCGCACCTCACTAACTTAATGTTGAGGGACAGGGACGAGGACGATCCGGACGATCTGGGTGAGGCTTTTGCCTCGTCGCCACGTTGGGGTGCGGCAGACCTGTGCAGCCTTGTCAGCTGCTGTCCCGGTTTGTGTTCCATCGACGCCCTTGCTCTGCAGCCTGGCCTGCATGTGTCTGAGCTGCATAAGCTCACTGCCTTGACATGTCTTATACTGTGGTGTTACTCAAACAACATAGCTGACGTTGAGGAGTCTGTGAAGGGCCTGGCAGCTGTCACACAGCTGCACTTCTTGCGCATCACTACGGATGTCCCTCACGTCACGGAGACGTCCCTGTTTCCGCTCACCAGCCTCACGGCCCTGGCTAGCCTTGAATGCTACTGGTACAACGCAGTGACAAAGCTTGATGCCACCATCGCACGCATCCACACACAGGTAAACCAGCAGATTGTTGGTTCAGCATGTGATGCTGCAAGAATCGCCATTCATACAGCCTGTATGATGCGTAATGATTACGCAGCCCTACAGTACAGTATTACTTGTGAGTGCGCTGCTGCATAGTACTTCTATGCAGTGCTGACCGTCAGCACGTGGGCGACCCAACTCAACTGGACATGTATGTGTGTGCTCGCTGCAGGATGGTTTCGATTCCCCTGATGTGTGGCTGCAGCTGCTGGAGCGCTGCGCTGCAGACCCTGGTTGCCAGCCCACAGTCCTGCGCAGTCTGGCGCAGCAGCTGGGCGAGCAAAAGGCACTGGCCGCACGCCAACAGCAGCAGCTATCAGACCAGCAGCAGAAGAATGATGCGCAACAGCAGCAGATTGGAGGCCTGCAGCAGCAAGTGTCAGACCAGCAGGAACGGATGTTGGCCCAGCAGCAGCAAGTTGCTGTCTTGCAGGAGCGGGTGTCAGCACAGCAGCAGGCAGCAGCACAGCAGGGCGCGCTGATTGCTGGGCTGCAGGAGCAGCTGCAGCAGCTGCTACTGCACGGTGAAACTGGTAGAACATGACGCCTGTGTTGTAGCAGTTTGGACCGTGGCGTGACGCACAGTGTGATCCGGGATGTAGCAGGTAATGCTACAACAGTGTCGTGGGGTTGTGGTGCAGCAAGGGATGCAGTGCCACTGCAGTGGGGGCATACTCAGGCGTGTGTGCTTGCACAAGCCCACATGCCATGATACGGTCTTGAAGTACTGCTGCTTTTGTATGTATGAGCAATGAGTTTGTCACAAGTTTATGGCATAGCAGTAATCTTCACCCACATGGGCTGCTTGTGGTTGTACCAGCTGCATGGTCTGGGCATGCTCAACACCCAGTGCGTACTACGTGTTCTTTTCACAGAGGACGCGGAGTCCATACTGGCTGCAGGGTTTCGGCAGTCGCTTTGCATCTGTTGAGATGATAACGCCTGCACCGCAACCGGGTTGGTGCGCCTGCCTTGCATGTTTGGCGCTCATAACACATGTAGGGTTTAGGCTTCGGGTTTGCACGTGGAGGTTTGGCCTCAGGCCAGTGTGGTCAGTGACCACAGACTCTGTGGAGTCTGTGTTGCACCCACAGATGTCACACACGGTCACACACGGTATGGGTGCCTGCCCTGCATCTGTTGAGAGCCCACGCCCGGCGTGTCACAGTGTGGTTTGTCAACAAGGCATCTGTTGCATCCATACCGTTTGCCTTGCACTGCATGATTTGTGTGTTGCTTTGCATCTGTTGCAGATACACCGCCTGCAGGTTTAGGGTGTGTTCCTTGCCGTTTGTTGAGTTCATACCACTTGCAGGGGTTGGGCGTAGCCAACGCGCTCAGCGGAGGCTGTCCATCTGTCAAGTTCAACCACTTGCAGGGTTTTGGTGCTTGTGTTGAACTGTTTTATTACTGTATGCATATAAGGATACATGCATTTAGTTTGATCCTTTGGAAACCACAGTTGGCTGCATGTGCATGCATGTCTGACGGGTGCAGGCTGTCATGCTGTTGTGTGCTGAGAAGGGGTGTGTAGCGTTCTTATTGGTGCATGCGTGCTTTTGTGCTTTTGTGTACACCTGTCAGTCTGTCTGTCTGTCTGCCTTGTCTGGATCGGGAGTGCACCATGCGCTACATTCCCCTCCACTTGTCTACTTGTTCCAGGGTTGAACGTGGTTCCCCTGATGTCTGTCTGTCTGTTCACAGGGACGTAGCATTCCCCTGATCTCGCCTTGTATGAGGGTTGAACGAGTTCCCCTCCCAGTGGTCTGTTCTGTTGTGTTCTGTCTTGGCTTTTCTGTGGTGGTCCTGTTTCTCCCCTTCCTTGGTTTGATGCATTTAGCCTTGATGTCTTGTGTTTCATCTGCGTTGCCCACTTTGTGTGGTACTGTGCTCCAGTCACTGCCGTGGCCTTCGCAGATGCTTGGAGGGGTTGTTGAGAAGGGTGGGGTGACTGGTGTGCGTGGCTGTGGGGTTGTGTGTGTTGCTTTTTTTCTGCAGTGGTGCAGTCAGGAGGGTTTGAGGCGGGTACTGTCCTTCCGCTCTTCCTGCTCTGGGGGGGGGGGGTTAGGAGGCGTAGCCACGCAGTTGTCGAGCAGGCTGAGCGTTAGTCCAGTACTTGGGGACTGACGTGTGTAGAGATGTGTGAGTCTGCAGTGAGAATGCGGTGATCAGCCTGTTGTGGCGAATGCCATTCACAGTGTCGGACACTGTATTGTATCAGGGTGTCAGTGAGTGACAATAGGGACACTGTACAGTAGCAGAGTGTCGTGATGAGATTGAGAAAAGAAGTGTATCAGTTGGACAACATGCATGAAGTGTGTGTCAGTGTGTTGCTTCACAGTGGATGTCGATGAGGTCAATGCAGCAAGGATACTCGGTTCCTGTGACTACAGTACTCACTGAGACATGTGACGTGTGATGTTGTTCAGTGTTGTGTGTTGAATGCAGATGAACGATTGTAACCGCTTACATCAAAAAGATCACCACAGGTGTCCATTGTGTTCAGGCTAGTGCCCGGGGTTGGGGTTTCAATCTGTGTAATCCCACTTTTGATGTTGGTAGTGTGTGGGGGTTGCATGGCAGGTGTCACAACATGTGGCTGACAATGGTAAGATGTGCCCTGAGGCGCGCTGCTGGCAAGTTGTCCCTTCCTTGTGCGAACCAAGTGGTCTGTCGGGCCTGCCGGCAGCTGCATGGCTGCATTTGAACTAATCATGAGCTTGTGAGGACAAGGGAAACGCGACGTGGGCCGGTTTCTGCAGCCCCAAGCGGATGTGGTACTTCTGCACTTTGATGACAACAGCCCCATAAAGCCCACTGACACACAGCGCTTTACATGAACAGCAGCATACAATGCAATGTATCCCACACTGTCCTGGCACACACATTGCACGCAACAGTGTGCATGCCACCACGACACCATCTGGAGCAGTCGTGCAGCCCCCAGCACCATGTGCAGTAGCGTGCCTAGATGTGCAATTGTACTGGTAGCCTGATGGCAGATGCACTTCACCACCGTCACGATGTGAAAACACACGCACATGGCTGGCTGCAAGTCATACGACAACACACATCCGGCTGAATCCTCACAAATACACCGTGCCTTGCCTTGCCAAGGCAAACCCAGATTCACACACGCAACACCCAAGTAAGCCCACTTCCTGGTGAACATACTGACCAAAATGGCACTACACTCTGAGGTCACACAAACGGCCCCGCATGAAATATGAAGGCACACACACACGTCATCAGCTCCATAGCTACAGCTGTAATAAAGGCATTGCATGCTGCTGCCCCATGCAAGAACAACTTGTGCGGCACAAACCCTGTACAGCAGAAAACTGCAGCTAGCTACCTACTCAACAAAGTGCTACACAGCCATGCATTCAAGGAGGCAAAACGACTCCTTCCAGATGTTGCACATGTCTCACTGCTGTTGGCAGTGTCAACAGGGCTGTCCAGCTGCCGTCGCAGCTGCTGTTGGCCTGCCTGATCACACAGCTGCCCCCACATGCGCCCCGAGAGTGCTGACAGCAGGTTGCTCAAGCCAGTTGTAAGCCAGCTACCTGCTGCTGCAGCTCCTCTATCAGTGCCCTTTGCTGTGCGAGCTGCTGTGTGGTCAGCGCCTGTTGCTCTGCCGTGTGCTGCTCCTGTGCTGACATGCGGTCCTGCAGGGCAGCAATCTGCTGCTGCTGTTCAGCATTCAGCACCCGCTGCTCTGCCAGCTGCTGTGCAGTCAGTGCCCTGTGCTGCGCCAGCTGCTGTGCCAGGGTGCGCAGGACTGGGGGCTGGCAGCCGGGTTCTGCCGCACAGCGCTCCAGCAGCTGCAGCCACACATCAGAGGCTGTGTTTTCCTGCAAGACAAAATACAAGACAAAATACACATGCATCTTGTCACATGTGCCAGGGCTGACATACGCTGTATATCACACCCCAATGCATGTTGCTCGTGTTCATTGTTCACAGCACATTTGCACTTTGGCAGCAGCACTGCGGCCTGTCTGCACCAACCGACCAGCCAGGCGCTGCAGGCACCAACACCAAGGCAGGAACTGTAGCAGGTGCAAGCTCATGCTGCTGCTCCTGCTGCAGCTGGTTGGTGCTGCCTGCACGGGCAAACAGGCTTACTAACCCTGCGACACATGCTGTCGTGCCACGTAAGCGGCCTTTCTGGATGTCAGGTGCAACTGCCAGGGCGGAGAGGAACCTACACCACTCCTGCGGTATAGGGACCTAAGTGCTGTGAGGTTGGTAAGCGGCAGCAGGGACGTCACTGACAAGTCCTGGCTGTCTAGACCCACAGCCAGGTACTGAAGCTGTGTGAGGGCTGCAAGGCCCTTCAGGGATTGCTCAAAGGCGGGAACGGTGTCAACACTCCAGACCACAAACATGTTAGTCAAGGCTGTGAGCTTGCGCAGCTCAGACACATGCAGCCCATGTTGCAGGGTGATATCCTCAATCGTGCACAGGTTGGGGCAGCAGCTGACAAGGCTGGACACATCTGCTGCACCCCATGCTGACAGCACGGCAGGAGCTCCCCACTCGTTTGCAGACACACGCAAGCATGTGAGGTGCGGCAGCTTTTGTGTGGCAGGGAACACATGTTGCCACACATTCCTGGGGAGGCTGCTGCCTGCCAACGGTTCGTACATTATAAGAGACACCAGTTTGCTGCTGGCTGCAAGGCCTGAATATGCGGGAGCGGCAGGAGGCCAGTTCATAGGCATGCTGTCAACCTCCAAGTGCAGACTAGTCAGATGCTGCAGCCGAGCCATTCCAACCAAAAAGGAATCAAGTCCCTCAGCAGGCCCCTGAATATCACCCCCAATCCAAAGGTCCTGCAGCCCAGTGGGGACCAAGAACAGTAACCCGGAGTCTATTGGTGAACACAGCACAAGCTTTGTCAGTAAAGGAGGCAATGCCAAGCCAGGCACCGTGCTGGGGCCCACTACAACGTCGTCGTCAACAAGCAGATGCAATGACTGCAGATTTGGGAGTGCACCCAACTGCGCGACGTTCTCGACAAACAAACTGTCCATGCTGAGATGCGTGAGCTTATCCAGGCAAGGCAGGACGTTGCCAGATAAAGTGCGGTCGCCACCGTCTGCTTCTAGGCTGAAATGCTGCAGGGGCACCAAAATCCCAATACTCCCGTTGATGGCTTCCCTTGGAGGAGTGTCCAGGATGTTGCAACACAGATCCAACTTCGTCAGCTTGGTGCAGCTCTGGACAACACCTGGGCTACCATCTGCTGCTGGTCCAAGCTGCACACTGCACTCGCTCAGCCGCAGCTGGGGCAACAAGCCAGTTGCCGCAGCGGCTGCGGGAGGCCTGACATGTCAAGGCATGTCAACTGCTGGCCATACTGTGAGAGCCACTCCAAGAAGCATTCTGCGTGATGAGGTGCCGTGGTGGCGGCCCACGCTCCAAAACTCAGCTTCAGCTGCTCTGTTGCTGCTACTGCTGCAGCATGCAGCCGCCTGCTGACCAGGCTGCAGCTGCCAAGCCGGTCCTTGAGCGGTAGGTGCTGCAGCACGAGCTTGAGCACATAGGTCCGACATGGTTTGAAGCTGCTGATCAAGGGTGAAGTCAGCGCGGTGCCCCGGTACAGTTGGAGCAAATGAAGTTTGACAGGCAAATTATTTTTGTTAACCCCTGTGGTCGTGATTTTGATTCGTACAAATTCGTTGCAACTGTGCAGCTGCAGTACTGTGCGCTTGGCCAGTGCTGGAACCTTTTTGAATCCCTATTACTATTCTCTCACACGCAAGGAACTTGTACCCGTCGGCCTGTGTTCCTGCTGCTGCTGAGCACGTCCAGATCTTTCAACATGTCCTGCCTCTCGACTCTTCCGGATGAGGTCCTCAAGGCCATTATGCAACGCCTTTCAATTAAGGACCGGTTGGGCAGCTGCTGCTTGGCCAGCAAAAGGTTGTGTGCAGCAGCAACAACAGCTACAGCTTGCCTGGACCTACAGCATCTGCAAGGCTGGCGTGCAGAGTCTGCTGTGGATTGGGTCATGCACAGCGGTCAGCACTTGACGAAACTGACCCTGGCCAACTTCACACAGACACTGCGGCACTTGCCCTGCTTGGACCTAGCTGAGCTGCAGCTGGGTATGTGCAGCGTGCAGCTGGGGCCTGCAGATGGCTACCCAGGTGTGGTCCAGGGTTGCACCAAGCTGACCCACCTGGTGCTGAACTGCAACATGGTTTTTAGTTCGGCAGATGCTTCGGTTGATGGCGGCCTCTCTAGGCTAGTGCACCTGCAGCACTTGGCGGTGGTGCCCAGCGATGACATGTATTATGCAGGCCTATCTGACGCCACATTGCCGCGACTGCAGTCCCTCACATTTCTTCAGTTTAACAGATTGAGCATCAAGAACCTCCTGCAGCTTGGCGGTCTCACCAACCTGCAGGAGCTGCATCTAACGGCTTACAATGCTGATGCCGTTGGCCCCAGCAGTGTCCCTGGTTTGGTGTTCCCTGCATCCCTCAAAAAGCTGGTGCTGTTGTCACCAGTGGAGGCAGGGCTACTGTCCCTGGTTCCAACAGGGCTGCGGGAGCTGCAGCTGATCTGTGAGGTGGAGGAGCCTGCTGAGGGGCCTGACGGGCATGCACTGTTGTCTTGCATGGCTCGGTTGCGGCACTTGACTCGTCTTGACCTCTGCCCCATCGGCTTTATCTGGTCTCCTGCTGGTCCTGCATACTCCGCCATCACGGCCAGCAGCGACCTAGTGGTTTTGCAGATGGTAGTGTCGAGCTTTCCACAGGGCGTCTGGCTGTATGTGTTCCCTAGCACACACAGCCTGCCACACCTAACTCGCTTGGAGTTGCAGGATGCTGACCGTCAGTTTCAAGACAGGGTTCACTTATCCCCACGCTGGGGTGCAGTAGACATATCCAGCCTCGTCAGCTGCTGCCCTAGCTTGTGCCACATTGAAATCCTGTCTTTGCAGCCTGGGCTGCACGTGTCTGAGCTGCACAAGCTCACAGCCTTGGCACGCGTTGACGTATGGTGTTACTCGCAGGATATATCTGTTGTTCAGGAGTCTGTGAGGGGCCTGGCAGCTGTCACACAGCTGCAGTCATTGCGCATCAGTCATAACATTCCAAACATGACTGTTGCGTCCCTGTTGCCCCTCACCAGCCTCACAGCCCTGACCAGCCTTGCAAGCTACTGGTTTACGCTGGACAAGCAGTTTGGTGTCTCCGCAGCATTCTTCACACAAGTAAGTGTGCAGGTGCTCCATACGGTTGGCAGCGCAGCACGGTGCAGCCTTTTACAAATGGTGCATGACAGCGAGTGCTAGGAGCTGCGTCAGCTTTGGACCTCAGGCTGGTCTAAGCAACACTCATTTCAGGAACATCAACAACACGATGACATGATGGCAGCACTGCACCAGGTGTAGGCAGGATGGTCCCAAGCTTGCTGCTTGGTTAGTTATTGAGCAACTCTATGAACAGCACTGCTGATCATGAGGTGGTGTGCTGCCTGTCTTCACATGGGTGTGTTGTGCTGCAGGCGGGCTCGTCCCCTGATGTTTGGCTGCAGCTTCTGGAGCGCTGTGCCGCAGACCCCGCCTGCCAGCCCACAGTCCTGCGTGGCCTGGCTCAGCAGCTGTGTAGGCAAAGGACTCTGACTGCACAGCAACAGCAGCAGATTGCGAGCCTGCAGCAGCAGGCGTCAGACTAGCAGCAGCGGTTGCTGGTGCAAGAGCAGCTGAACGCCACGCAGCAGCAACAAATTGCGGGCGTGCAGGAGCAGTTGTCAGCACGGGAGCGGGATGCAGCACAGCAGGGAGTGCTGATTGCTGGGCTGCAGGAGCAGCTTGCCGCCACACAGCGGCAGCAAGTCGTCCTGCAGGAGCAGCTGTCAGCACAGCAGCAAGCCTCAGCACAGCAGAGCGTGCTGATTGCTGGGATGCAGGAGCAGCTGCAAGGGCTGCTGCAGCACCAGCAGCACTGAGCCATGCAGTGAGCATTTCGGTCCCCTTTTGTTGCTAGCAGCCATGCATTGGTTGAGTACCTTTTTTCCTTGTCATACCACATCGTGGTTCTGAGGGCTTTCTAGAAGTTTGCGGTTGGCCGGGACTGCGTGGTGTGCTAAGGGCTGTATGAGTTGTGTGTTTCCATTCTGGTTGCGAAGTGATGCATGGGGTAAAGTGGCCTGCAGCCAACCTGGTACGGACGGGCTTGAGGACCGCCAGGTCCTGCCAGTGGTCGCAATGTTGCCTTTGGTGGATACACGCAAAGTTTGTTGCCCATTTTCTGCCAGGAGCCAGGGTGGTGCTGTCCCTTTCCTCATCCAGGGTTTCAGCAGGCAGGGGCGGGGTGAGCTTGTCAGGACCTTGGCAGTGTGCCCGGTAACAGTCAAGTTGAGCTGAGCAAGTGTTGCGGTGGTAAGGGCGAAAGTCCCACAGCTGAGCACTACCTGACAGGCGACCCACGTTTGCGGGCACTAGCCATGCAACTTGGTAGCACAGGCCTGCACAAGCACAGGACAGTTTGCAAACAGTGCATGCATGTGGACGTGCAGTACCTGGACAGCCCACCCTGATGGACTGCAATCACTGTGCAATCAATTTGCTAGCTTCTTTGCACAGCACGCAATCAGTTGAAATTATGAAAGCAGCCTTCTGCCATGTCGAAGTCAAAGCATACAAAACAGGCATCTGCTATGGTTTCGCAGAGGTTGCAATTGAGTCAGTACAACGGGGAATTTGCACATCCGGCATTGCCCCGCCACCACGACCAATTTCAAACCGCGGCTGATCTGATCTGATCTATGACCTGCAGAGGTTCTGCTTGGAAACTGTCTTGGATCACATACACACCCTCTAATTTCAAAATTTTACCACTGAGTGCAACAAGCCGGAGGTCCCCAAGCAGAGCAAGCCTTTCCTTTTCTTGTCTTTGTCTGGGGTGGCATTCAGCCTCTTGCATCATGTCCTGCCTCCCAGATGAGATCCTCAAACTTGTGATGCGTCATGTTCCCCTGACAGACCGGCTGAATAGCTGCTGCTTGGTCAGCAAGAGGCTGCGTGCAGCAGCAGTAGCGGCGACAGACTGCCTGGACCTACATGACATAAAGTATCTCACACAGCAGCGTGCGAAGTCTGCTTTGGGTTGGATCCTGAAGAACGGCCAGCACTTGGAAAAGCTGAACATGTACAACATCACACAGCCAATATGGCAGTTGCCTTGCGGGGCCCTCCTGGAGCTGCAGATGGGTGGTTGTGGGTGCAGTGTGCAGCTGGGCCCAGCAGCAGATGGCCAGCCAGGTGTGATCCAGAGCAGCAAGCTGACACGCCTGGAGTTGAACAGCAGCATCAAAATCATCAATGCTTTTGAAGGTGATGTGCTGGAGGGCAGCCTGGGCAGCCTGGTGCACCTGCAGCACTTGGTGGTGTCGCCATCATATTACTTAGCTGGCTTACACAAATGCACGCTGCCGCGCTTGCAGCACCTGACATATCTGCATGTGGCCGGCTTGAGCACAAAGAACCTCTTGCAGCTAGGTAGCCTCACCAACCTGCAGGAGCTGCACTTGGCGGCTAGTGACGATGGAGTGGGTCCTGGCAGCATGCCTGACTTGGCATTGCCTGCCTCCCTGACAAAGCTGGGTCTGTGGTCACCAGTGGAGGCTGGGGTACTGTCCTTGGTCCCTACAAAATTGCAGGCACTGCAGGAGGGGTGTGATGTGCAGAGTCCCGCTGAGGGGCCTGGTTCCTTGTTACGCTGCATGGCACCGCTGCAGGATCTGACTTGGCTTTCGTTGCTGCCGCATGGGGATGACATGGAGTGGCCTCCTGCTGGCCCAGCATACTCCGCTATCACAGCCAGCACCGGGTTGGTTGATTTGGAGTTGGTTGTCAACCAACTGCCGCCGGGTATCTGGCCGTATGTTTTTCCTAGCACACACAAGCTGCCGCACCTCACATGCTTGAACTTAGACGGTGACGACATTTTGGACTATGGTGTTGCGGGTGCTTTTGACGCATCTCCGCGGTGGGGTGCAGGTGACCTCTCCAGCCTTGTCAGCTGCTGCCCATGGGCCAGCTTGTGCGCTATCCACACCCTTGCTTTGCAGCCTGGCCTGCATGTGTCTGAGCTGCACAAGCTCACAGCTTTGACACGCCTTCACGTGTGTTGGTACTCAGCTGACGTTGAGGAGTCTTTTAGGGGCCTGGCAGCTGTCACACGGCTGCAGTACGTCGACATTAGTTTGAACATTCCTGGTGTCGCGGTGACCTCCCTGTTGCCCCTCACCAGCCTCACAGCCCTGACCTTTCTCAACTGCGGCTTGCACAAAAAACACAAACATTGGGGTGGATCAAGCCTACGCATCTCCACACAGGTAAACATGCAGGCCTCAAGGCCACCTCAATGCGACAATGTGCACTGGTGGTTGCAGTGTAGTGTGGCCCCAAGGCCATTTGATTTGAATTGAGCAGTTGCACTGTTGCTGCATGCAGTTTGAGGGTGCATGGCTGCCAGGACATAAGTTCGGATATAAGGTGTGTGGTTTTTTGAAGTGTGACAGTACCAGCAACAGAAGGGAGAGGGTGCATAAGGTGACAGCACTTTTATTTGAGCAGCATGTGCAAGCTTACCGGCCAAGGCTGACGTTGGCGGTGTGGATGTGCTTACCTTTTGCTGCTTCTGTGTGCTGTGCTTCAGGCAGACGCATCCCCTGATGTGTGGCTGCAACTGCTGGAGCGCTGTGCCACACACCCCGCCTGCCAGTGCACCGCCCTGCGCAGCCTGGCGCAGCAGCTGTGCAAGCAACGGACTCTGATTGCAGAGCAACAGCAGCAGATCGCAAGCATGCAGCAGCAGGTGTCAAGACAGCAGCAGCGGTTGCTCGCGCAGGAGCAGCTGAACGCCGCGTAGCAGCAACAACTAGCGGGCCTGCAGGAGCAGTTGTCAGCAGGGGAGCGCGCTGCTGCACAGCAGGGAGTGCTGATTGCTGGGCTGCAGGAGTAGCTTGCTGCCACACAGCAGCAGCAAGTTGCCTGCAGGAGCAGCTGTCAGCACAGCAGCAGGGCACAACACAGCAGAGTGCGCTGATTGCTGGGCTGCAGGAGCAGCTGCAACAGCTGCTGCAGCACCAGCAGCAGTGAGCAACATGTGCAGCTTGCATCGGTTCCATTTTGGGGTTGTGTGTTGGGGTTGTGTTATTGCGCATACTAATTCAGCATCTGTGTCTATGTCATAAAACACCGTGGTGCTGGGGCTTGAATACTTTTTTGGATTGTTACCTGGGGCGTTTTGACCCAGCGCCTGCCTGGTTTTCCATGGTCACCTCTGTGCTGTGTGGGCTTGTGGCTCTGCCATATTCTGTGAAGTTTGGTGCTGTTCTGTGGCTCAGCAGGGGCCACAGCAGGAAGAGGAGGTGTGGAGTGAGCTTGTAGATAGGCAGGCAGTGGCGTGCCCAGCAGCATCACTCATGTGGTGGTTTTTGTGCGCTAAGGCCAAGGCTGTGGGCCTGCACACACCCAGCACATGCAGTAGACTGAGTTCACCTTTCGGATTGTTGTGACTGAGCCTGGCTTCAGGACCTCGTCTGCCAGGGATGATAGGCTTTGACTGATAGCTCCCGACAGAAAGGCAGATTGAACTTCTTGACTTTGTAGGGTGAAATGAGCAGACGATCACGCTGAGCGTCGCTTCAGAAGTGCACTCCAAGCAAATTGATTCTTGACACATGTGCTTTTCAAGTTGTGGTTTCGTTGGTGACAGGTTTGGCACAACACTGTCAGTTGTCAACTGTGAACTGCTTTGAAAACTTGGCTTGCGCTTCTCGAGAACCAGTCAGCTATATCCTAACTTTTCCTTACACGCAGGAGGCACATCTGTACGGTCCAGGCTGTGTTCCTGCTGCTGCTGCTGCTGATCAAGTCCAGATCTCCATGAACATGTCCTGTCTGTCGACTCTTCCTGATGAGGTCCTAAAGGCCATTATGCAACTCCTTCCTATCAAAGATCGGCTGGGCAGCTGCTGCTTGGCCAGCAAAAGGCTGTGTGCAGCAGCAATTGCAGCTACAGATTGCCTCGACCTTCTGCATCTGCCATCAGGCTGGCGTGCAGACTCTGCCATAAGTTGGATCCTGAAGAACGGTCAGCACTTAGAAAAGCTGAACCTGTACAACATCAGACAGACCATACAGCAGTTGCCTTGCCGGGGCGTGCTGGAGCTGCAGCTGGGTGGTTACGCTTGCAGCGTGCAGCTGGGGCCAGCAGCAGATGGCTCTCCAGGTGTGATCCAGGGCTGCACCAAGCTCACTAGTTTGTACGTGTGGTGCAATGTCATCGATGCTCCTGCTGGTGGTGTCCTGAATGGAAATTTATCAAGTCTGGTTAACCTGCAGCGCTTGAAACTTGTGCCCACCTATAGACGGTCTGGACTTGGTGGGTTACTTGGAGACACACTGCCACGCTTGCAGCACCTGACGTATCTTGAGGTATGGAACTTGAGCTGTAGCAACCTCTTGCAACTGGTTGGCCTTACCAAGCTGCAGGAGCTGCGTCTTGTGGCTGGCGACAGTGTTGCTATCGGCCCCAGCAGTGTCCCTGGTTTGGCGCTTCCTGCATCCCTCACAAAGCTTGTGCTGTACTCACCAGTTGAGGCAGGGCTACTGTCCTTGGTTCCAACAGGGTTGCAGGAGCTGCGAGTGAAGTGTGCTGTGGAGGGTCCCGCTGAGGGGCCTGGTTCCTTGTTGTCCTGCATGTCCCAGCTGCAGCACCTTACGCGGCTGAAGTTCAGCCTGGACAGTGTTCTCAACTGGCCCCCTGTTGGTCCGGCATATTCGGCTCTCTTCTCTCTCATATTCTGGATGTGTGGCTGCAACTGCTGGAGCGCTGTGCCACACACCCCGCCTGCCAGTGCACCGCCCTGCGCAGCCTGGCGCAGCAGCTGTGCAAGCAACGGACTCTGATTGCAGAGCAACAGCAGCAGATCGCAAGCATGCAGCAGCAGGTGTCAAGACAGCAGCAGCGGTTGCTCGCGCAGGAGCAGCTGAACGCCGCGTAGCAGCAACAACTAGCGGGCCTGCAGGAGCAGTTGTCAGCAGGGGAGCGCGCTGCTGCACAGCAGGGAGTGCTGATTGCTGGGCTGCAGGAGTAGCTTGCTGCCACACAGCAGCAGCAAGTTGCCTGCAGGAGCAGCTGTCAGCACAGCAGCAGGGCACAACACAGCAGAGTGCGCTGATTGCTGGGCTGCAGGAGCAGCTGCAACAGCTGCTGCAGCACCAGCAGCAGTGAGCAACATGTGCAGCTTGCATCGGTTCCATTTTGGGGTTGTGTGTTGGGGTTGTGTTATTGCGCATACTAATTCAGCATCTGTGTCTATGTCATAAAACACCGTGGTGCTGGGGCTTGAATACTTTTTTGGATTGTTACCTGGGGCGTTTTGACCCAGCGCCTGCCTGGTTTTCCATGGTCACCTCTGTGCTGTGTGGGCTTGTGGCTCTGCCATATTCTGTGAAGTTTGGTGCTGTTCTGTGGCTCAGCAGGGGCCACAGCAGGAAGAGGAGGTGTGGAGTGAGCTTGTAGATAGGCAGGCAGTGGCGTGCCCAGCAGCATCACTCATGTGGTGGTTTTTGTGCGCTAAGGCCAAGGCTGTGGGCCTGCACACACCCAGCACATGCAGTAGACTGAGTTCACCTTTCGGATTGTTGTGACTGAGCCTGGCTTCAGGACCTCGTCTGCCAGGGATGATAGGCTTTGACTGATAGCTCCCGACAGAAAGGCAGATTGAACTTCTTGACTTTGTAGGGTGAAATGAGCAGACGATCACGCTGAGCGTCGCTTCAGAAGTGCACTCCAAGCAAATTGATTCTTGACACATGTGCTTTTCAAGTTGTGGTTTCGTTGGTGACAGGTTTGGCACAACACTGTCAGTTGTCAACTGTGAACTGCTTTGAAAACTTGGCTTGCGCTTCTCGAGAACCAGTCAGCTATATCCTAACTTTTCCTTACACGCAGGAGGCACATCTGTACGGTCCAGGCTGTGTTCCTGCTGCTGCTGCTGCTGATCAAGTCCAGATCTCCATGAACATGTCCTGTCTGTCGACTCTTCCTGATGAGGTCCTAAAGGCCATTATGCAACTCCTTCCTATCAAAGATCGGCTGGGCAGCTGCTGCTTGGCCAGCAAAAGGCTGTGTGCAGCAGCAATTGCAGCTACAGATTGCCTCGACCTTCTGCATCTGCCATCAGGCTGGCGTGCAGACTCTGCCATAAGTTGGATCCTGAAGAACGGTCAGCACTTAGAAAAGCTGAACCTGTACAACATCAGACAGACCATACAGCAGTTGCCTTGCCGGGGCGTGCTGGAGCTGCAGCTGGGTGGTTACGCTTGCAGCGTGCAGCTGGGGCCAGCAGCAGATGGCTCTCCAGGTGTGATCCAGGGCTGCACCAAGCTCACTAGTTTGTACGTGTGGTGCAATGTCATCGATGCTCCTGCTGGTGGTGTCCTGAATGGAAATTTATCAAGTCTGGTTAACCTGCAGCGCTTGAAACTTGTGCCCACCTATAGACGGTCTGGACTTGGTGGGTTACTTGGAGACACACTGCCACGCTTGCAGCACCTGACGTATCTTGAGGTATGGAACTTGAGCTGTAGCAACCTCTTGCAACTGGTTGGCCTTACCAAGCTGCAGGAGCTGCGTCTTGTGGCTGGCGACAGTGTTGCTATCGGCCCCAGCAGTGTCCCTGGTTTGGCGCTTCCTGCATCCCTCACAAAGCTTGTGCTGTACTCACCAGTTGAGGCAGGGCTACTGTCCTTGGTTCCAACAGGGTTGCAGGAGCTGCGAGTGAAGTGTGCTGTGGAGGGTCCCGCTGAGGGGCCTGGTTCCTTGTTGTCCTGCATGTCCCAGCTGCAGCACCTTACGCGGCTGAAGTTCAGCCTGGACAGTGTTCTCAACTGGCCCCCTGTTGGTCCGGCATATTCGGCTCTCTTCTCTCTCATATTCTGGATGTGTGGCTGCAACTGCTGGAGCGCTGTGCCACACACCCCGCCTGCCAGTGCACCGCCCTGCGCAGCCTGGCGCAGCAGCTGTGCAAGCAACGGACTCTGATTGCAGAGCAACAGCAGCAGATCGCAAGCATGCAGCAGCAGGTGTCAAGACAGCAGCAGCGGTTGCTCGCGCAGGAGCAGCTGAACGCCGCGTAGCAGCAACAACTAGCGGGCCTGCAGGAGCAGTTGTCAGCAGGGGAGCGCGCTGCTGCACAGCAGGGAGTGCTGATTGCTGGGCTGCAGGAGTAGCTTGCTGCCACACAGCAGCAGCAAGTTGCCTGCAGGAGCAGCTGTCAGCACAGCAGCAGGGCACAACACAGCAGAGTGCGCTGATTGCTGGGCTGCAGGAGCAGCTGCAACAGCTGCTGCAGCACCAGCAGCAGTGAGCAACATGTGCAGCTTGCATCGGTTCCATTTTGGGGTTGTGTGTTGGGGTTGTGTTATTGCGCATACTAATTCAGCATCTGTGTCTATGTCATAAAACACCGTGGTGCTGGGGCTTGAATACTTTTTTGGATTGTTACCTGGGGCGTTTTGACCCAGCGCCTGCCTGGTTTTCCATGGTCACCTCTGTGCTGTGTGGGCTTGTGGCTCTGCCATATTCTGTGAAGTTTGGTGCTGTTCTGTGGCTCAGCAGGGGCCACAGCAGGAAGAGGAGGTGTGGAGTGAGCTTGTAGATAGGCAGGCAGTGGCGTGCCCAGCAGCATCACTCATGTGGTGGTTTTTGTGCGCTAAGGCCAAGGCTGTGGGCCTGCACACACCCAGCACATGCAGTAGACTGAGTTCACCTTTCGGATTGTTGTGACTGAGCCTGGCTTCAGGACCTCGTCTGCCAGGGATGATAGGCTTTGACTGATAGCTCCCGACAGAAAGGCAGATTGAACTTCTTGACTTTGTAGGGTGAAATGAGCAGACGATCACGCTGAGCGTCGCTTCAGAAGTGCACTCCAAGCAAATTGATTCTTGACACATGTGCTTTTCAAGTTGTGGTTTCGTTGGTGACAGGTTTGGCACAACACTGTCAGTTGTCAACTGTGAACTGCTTTGAAAACTTGGCTTGCGCTTCTCGAGAACCAGTCAGCTATATCCTAACTTTTCCTTACACGCAGGAGGCACATCTGTACGGTCCAGGCTGTGTTCCTGCTGCTGCTGCTGCTGATCAAGTCCAGATCTCCATGAACATGTCCTGTCTGTCGACTCTTCCTGATGAGGTCCTAAAGGCCATTATGCAACTCCTTCCTATCAAAGATCGGCTGGGCAGCTGCTGCTTGGCCAGCAAAAGGCTGTGTGCAGCAGCAATTGCAGCTACAGATTGCCTCGACCTTCTGCATCTGCCATCAGGCTGGCGTGCAGACTCTGCCATAAGTTGGATCCTGAAGAACGGTCAGCACTTAGAAAAGCTGAACCTGTACAACATCAGACAGACCATACAGCAGTTGCCTTGCCGGGGCGTGCTGGAGCTGCAGCTGGGTGGTTACGCTTGCAGCGTGCAGCTGGGGCCAGCAGCAGATGGCTCTCCAGGTGTGATCCAGGGCTGCACCAAGCTCACTAGTTTGTACGTGTGGTGCAATGTCATCGATGCTCCTGCTGGTGGTGTCCTGAATGGAAATTTATCAAGTCTGGTTAACCTGCAGCGCTTGAAACTTGTGCCCACCTATAGACGGTCTGGACTTGGTGGGTTACTTGGAGACACACTGCCACGCTTGCAGCACCTGACGTATCTTGAGGTATGGAACTTGAGCTGTAGCAACCTCTTGCAACTGGTTGGCCTTACCAAGCTGCAGGAGCTGCGTCTTGTGGCTGGCGACAGTGTTGCTATCGGCCCCAGCAGTGTCCCTGGTTTGGCGCTTCCTGCATCCCTCACAAAGCTTGTGCTGTACTCACCAGTTGAGGCAGGGCTACTGTCCTTGGTTCCAACAGGGTTGCAGGAGCTGCGAGTGAAGTGTGCTGTGGAGGGTCCCGCTGAGGGGCCTGGTTCCTTGTTGTCCTGC
Source organism: Desmodesmus armatus (assembly GCA_007449985.2). Lineage (NCBI taxonomy): Eukaryota > Viridiplantae > Chlorophyta > Chlorophyceae > Sphaeropleales > Scenedesmaceae > Desmodesmus > Desmodesmus armatus. The sequence goes on from VIIQ02000120.1 coordinate 225,178, forward strand.
ATGTCCCAGCTGCAGCACCTTACGCGGCTGAAGTTCAGCCTGGACAGTGTTCTCAACTGGCCCCCTGTTGGTCCGGCATATTCGGCTCTCACACCCAGCAGCAGCCTGGTGCATGTGAAGATTAGGGTTGGCGGCTTGCCACCAGGGGTCTGGCCGTATGTGTTCCCCAGCGCACACAGCATGGCACACCTCACTCACTTAGAGTAAAGGGGGTCATACATGGATGGTGATGATGATTCTTTTGACGCATCCCCACTGTGGGGTGCAGCAGACCTCTCCAACCTTGTCAGCTGCTGCCCTAGCTTGTGCTGCATCAACACCCTTGCTCTGCAACCCGGCCTGCATGTGTCTGAGCTGCACAAGCTCACAGCCTTGACACGTGTTGACGTGTGGTGTTACTCAGTTGATGTCGAGGAGTGTGTGAGGGGCCTAGCAGCTGTTACACGGCTGCAGGATATGGACATCAGTACGGACAATCCTTCCCTTCCGGCGGCTTCCCTGCTGCCAATCACCAGCCTCACAGCCCTGACGGCCCTCAACTGCAGCTTGCACACTGATGATGATCAGTGGGGTGGATCGATCCTGAACATGCGCACAAAGGTAAACATGCGGGTGACTTTCGCAGCACCGGGCAGTCGTGCTTACATCGTGATGTCACCCCGAAGGCACACCATATGCGCAGTGCACTCTTACGGCATTATGTCTGAGGGCGCATGGCTGCTACGACCTTTGTTGAGGCCAAAGGTGTGGACTTGAAGGGCCACCAGCAGCAGAAGGTAGAGGCCACAGGGTGTGCACGCCTATGGTCACAACCTCAGTAATATTGACCTAGCCGGTGCGGTATGGTAGTGCTGACCTATCTCCACGTCTGTGTGGTGTGCTACAGGAGGGCTCTGTCCCAGATGTGTGGCTGCAGCTGTTGGCGCACTGTGCTGCAGACCCTGACTGCCAGCCTACAGCCCTGCACAGTCTGGCACAGCAGCTGGCGCAGCAAAGGACCCTGACTGCACAGCAACAGCAGCAGATTGCTACCCTGCAGCAGCAGGTGTCAGCGCAGGAGCAGGTGAATGCCATGCAGCAGCAACATGTTGTAGGCATGCAGGAGCAGCTGTCAGCACAGCAGCAGGTTACAGCACAGCAGGGTGTGCTGATTGCTGGGCTGCAGGAGCAGCTGCAAGAGCTGCTGCGGCGCCAACAGCAGTGAGCACCCACATGCTGGTGTGATGATACCACTGCAAGGAGAAAGGTCTTTGCATGGCCATGCACTGTTTCAGTCACCTTGTCGTTCAAGTTAGCCAGTACTGTACTGATGCGGCTGTTTGGGGTCACATACTGCTGCGCAGCCATACTTTCCTGCGGCGCTGCTGCTGGAAGCCAGCAGCTTGTTGTGCATGCAGTACGTGGGCGCTGCGTGGCTGATTTGCAGGATGTGTGATGCGTGATGCATGTGTGATGCTGTGGCGCTATAAATCGTGGTGGTGTGCTGCATCTGAGTAAGGCAAGTTTCAGCTTCAAGCTGTTTGCTGCAGCAAGGGCCAATCAAGTCACAGTGCGGACTTTGTTATATTGCAAAATGCACAGATTGCTGCACTGCAGCGGCAGGTGCAGCAGCTATTGCAAGGCTCGAAACAGTAGTGGTTTAGTGTTCATGATATGCATTACCTAACAGATTGCCGAGCATGCAGCAGTGCGTTATTGGTGGGTGCTGACGTGGGCTGCATGGTCCCTTGGGCATGCCTGTAGACTTTGAGGCCTTGCAGGGGTTTTGAAAGCTTGATGAGCTGGGGTTTAGTCGAGTGTGTCAAACGCTGGCTAGTGACTGCAGCCGCGCACTATGATAGTGGAGCTTGATTATTTGTGCTGTCATGCATATGTTTGTGGTGGTGGTGGTGATGGTGGTGAGTGATCATGTGGCGTTGTGGATTTGCCCCCTAATGCCTTGCGAGCTTGGTGTCACTTTGTCCAGCTGCCCTTACATGGCATGTGACCCTAGGGGGGTGCTGAGCAGAGAGGCTCAGCCAGATCACCTTGGCAGCTTGTAGTGCCCCAACTCCCAATGCCCCAGCTTGCTGTGACGGAGTGTGCAGGATTTGTTGTGTGCTGGTGATTGCGAGCGCTTGGCAATGCCAATCATTGAACGCAGCAGTACAGGATCAAGCGCTTTGTGCAAAGCAGCATTGGCATAGTTGTGCACAAGGAAACAACAGTAGATGCCAATCTTCTGGTCCTTGCATCTCATGCTCTTTGAGCGAGTGTGTGACTTCAGCGGGTGCAGGAAGGCCATACGCAGCGAAGTTGATTATGAACACCTACATGTCGATCAAAGTGTCAGTGTCAGAAAAAGAAGAGTATTGGGGTCAGTAAAAGAAGAGTATTGGGGTGTTTATCTTTCAAAAAAAACCATTTGAGGTGTGCTGTTGCAGGGTATGCCAAGGTTATTGTTCCAAGGTACTGTAGCTGGTCTTGGACGGTTGCACTAGTGGCACGAAGGTAAATTAGGGTAAAGCCCGATAATGTTAACCAGTGCAATTTCGACATATTGTCGATCATAGATTCTTGTACTTTTGACCTGAAGTCGATTTTACAGGCCACCAGCAAACTCAACAACCCAGATCAACAGCACAGTCTGCCAGGCACACAGCCGCTGTTTCCTGTGCCTGATATGGCCCCCACGTGTGATTCCGCACTATCGCAATAGAGATCAACGTAGATAGCAGCCATGGATGATGATGAGCAGCTCTGCTTTGCAGATGTAGAGGATGATGAGGATGAAGCTGACATAAGGCCAGAGCTACTACAGGAGTACAGGCACCTGTATGCACAGCACAGGGAGGACAGGCAACAGCATGAGGAAGAAGTGCTCCAGTCGAGGGCCAGACACAGTGTAGCAACAGGCCCAGGCAGGGGGCGTGCAGCCCCACGACGTGCTGCTGGTGAACCAGCTCAGTCACAGCGCAGGCAGCGTCGGCGGTACACAAGCAGCCTTGCAGATGCAGCAGGCAGTCACACCTTTGGGGCTGTTGGTGAAGAGGCCATGGATGCTGCTGAAGTGCCACAGGGGCTAGAAGCAGAGGACGGTGTGATAGATGTACAGCGCTTTGTAGCACAGCTAGCTGCAGAGGCAGCAGCAGCAGCAGCAGAAACTGAACCAGGCTTTGTGTCAGAGGGAGAAGAGCCCAGTGAATGGAGCCAACGCAGTGCGCGTGCAGAAGCAGGATGGCGTCAGCAAGCACCACTCCTGGGTGCAGCGGTGCTGCAGGCGGCAGCTGCGCCGGACCCCCAGCAGATCTGCAGTGTGTGTAGCACAGAGCAAGGGTGCACAGTGCGGTATGTGTGGAGCCAACCAGTTGCTTACATGTTTGCATGCGGAAGCAGCAGCCAGGCGTCAACAGCTACGCAGTCCATCGTGAGGCATGTGCTGAGTATGCACCCTACAGTCATTCTCTTGTGTGTCTGTTGTCTGCAGGTGTTGGTCTTGCTCACCAGCTGCAGGGTGTGCTCTGCTGTGTAGTGCTTGCGACCAGGCAGCACATCAGCACCTGCACCTGCACAAACGGCAGCAGTATGAGGACAGCTGCTGGAAGGAGATGCCAAGGGCTGACCCTGTGGCGGGTGGGTCGTGGTTGCTGCTGGTCAGCACGCATTGGTGTGCTGCGACATCCTGTAACTGAATGCTTGTGCGCGCTTCAGGTTACTTCCTGTGCATACCCGGCGAGTGCCGACACTGCCACGGCACCGACATTGGCAGCGCAGCAGTGAGGACGCAGGCCATGGACTACATCACCAGGGGTGCGCAACCAGCATTATGCATCCTTTGCAACTGCTTGTGCCTGCTGCCTAGTGACGTAGCATCCAGGCCCACCCAAACTCTTGCATGGGGTTACTATGTGTGGATGTTCTGGCCGCAGATGGAGTGGTGCAGGCCAAGCAGGCTGCGTTCCAGTGCCTCAACCCAACTTGCGGCAAACATGTCTGGCAGCGGCCTCAGGACTTCATCAGCATGGGGGCTTGGCCAGCATCGCTGGATTACGACCACTGCAGGTAAAGGCGCCGTCTAACATAGCACCTGGAGTGCTTGCCGTCAAGGTGCGGCGTAGCATTGGACGTCGCTCAAGGGTGTACTGTAATGCCGCAGGACCATCGTGGCTCAAGACGTCCTGCAGCTGTACGACTGCTTGAAGCTCAGCAGCCCTACACTGTCCTTGGCTGCTTTCTGCAAGGCAATCTCAGAGTCGGCATGGCGCAACAATCTGCAGCAGGTCGGTGATCGGCTTTGGGAGGGGGTGTGCGGCCCCGCGGGGTGGGGGGGGGGGAGATCAGCTTTCGCTCCATCCGCATTTCACTAGCACACCGGCACTGCTTGGCTGTGCGCACCATCAACCAACCTAGGGCTGCAATAGATGTTGGCGCCAAGACAACCCAGGGTGCTGTGCTTGTTGCATGTTGCAGCCGTTGCGCGCCATCAGCACCAGCGCCTTCAGCCGCGCTGCTACTGAGTTCAGCAACTGTCAGCTGGACCTGCGGCTGGGCGTGCAGCTCCTGGATGACCTGGTGTGCCCTGCATGCAGTGGCGGCAACTGTGCATACCACATTGACGGCAACATGAAGCTCTTCATCTGGCAGCGGCAACGGGAGTTGTGGCGAGCTCCACACTCTCAGCTGTTCTTTGCTGACGATGGGGATGTGCAGCTGACAATCCAAGCTGTGGATTGGGCCAGAGTGTTGGAGCAGCATGGCCCATGCCACCCACCCGGATGGCATCCCGCACAAATTGGCCATCGGCCAGTATTGCCATCTCCATGAAGCTCCTCTTGCTGCCAGGGACAAGGCCTGCCGCGGCTGGCCCGCGAGCGCCAATCACAGTGAAGATGCGCGTGCCGGCCAGGCGCTTATCTTGCACCTTCACTGGCAGATATACGCCTTCGCTGGCCTTGCTGCCGATCTGGTCCTCGTTGGTGAGCAACTTGCTGTGGATCACTCCTGACAGCTGGATGGTGACGCTGCACTTCATGGCTTTCATCAAGTCGTTCATCTGCAAGACATCAGCAAAGGCATGCGGCGGCGCAACGTCAATGTGATGCTGGGCCAATGCACCCAAGGCTGGTGTGAGGTCCAAGTGAGGTAGAACAACGTCCTTGCAACCTTCAAGTAGGCGCTGACTACCAGGACTGATGCTGGGAAGCTTGCATCAGGTGGCAGCGCCTGCGTCCCGGCAGCATCCCATGCACTGCGTCTGTTACTGGGTGCCAAAGCAGCTTGCAGAGGTCCTACTAGCTGTGCATCACTGTTCGTGCTGCTGCTGTGGCGCGCACCTGTTTGCTGTAGAGGACCTCGTTCAGGTGGCTTTTGTAGTTGTAGGCTGCTTTTCTGTTGACACCTTTGGGGGGCTGGCCAACACCACAGTAGAAGTGGTCTGCCTCTTCCGCTGCCCCTTCTGGTGCCTCCTCTGCTGGCTGCTGCTGCTGCTGCTGCTTGTTCTTGGTCCGTTTCCGCTGGAACAAGCCCTCAGGAACTTCTTGCAGGCATTTTCTGCACTGGACACTCCTGTGAGCACCAAGAGGGAGGGGGTGTGTCATTGCTTGGATGGTTGGGTTGATGCTGCTTGCTTTTGTTGTGCACACTCAGCCTGTTCGGCCTCAGTGATCATGCATACCTGCCATAGAGTGGTTGCTTGCATTGTTGGCCAGTCTCTGGGTCTATGTATGGACACTCCTTGCTCTTGAAGTTGGTTACAGTCCCATCTTCCTCTGGCACGGTCAGGTTCTGGCTGTTCTGGTTGGAAGGTTGCAGGGGGCCGTCAACTGCTGCATCTGACGGATCTGTGACTGAAGACATCGCAGAGTAAGGCAGCTGCTTGTGCCAGCTGCTGCTGTGTGTCACATAGACAGAAGTGCCTGGTGGTGATCTGGTTTGTTCAAATGCGGAGCTGAGCAGATGAGCTGACAGCTGACCGATCCAGGAGAACCCATCAACGATAAAGCAAAGTGCAAGGGCTGATGCGATCTGGCCGGCTGTTGTTGAGCTTTTGTTTTGAAAAGCTGCCGTTTGTTGACTTTGCTGGGTGCCTGAATTATCGGCAAAGTCCCCTATATCACTACGTGAATCTTCGGACATACACCGTATATGCACTCCTCTGTATCCTCGACCTTTTCCCTATACTACATACATGCCACGGTTGTCTTGGACGAGGAGATAGATAAGATGCTGTGACGACAGGCACTTCATACGGGTGGCGGCACCTTGCATTCATTCGCACCTTTCTACAGCTATCTCGCACTTTGCACCTTGCATCGTGGGTCCGGTGGTTTACCACAGCTGAGCAGCATGTCCAGTCTACAGTCTGTCTCGCGGTCTACGTCTCTCTCGCATACCGGCATCAGTCCGTTCTTCTTTTATTGCATTGAGTAGTGTTTGAACCCTGCTTGTCGCCGACTCTCTCTTCCTACAGATTTCAGTCGGTCTGCTGTCATTTACAGGCAGAAACTGCCCGCCGTTTGGCATCATGTCAAGTCTTCTTTCGCTGCCAGAGGAAGTCTTTAAGCTCGTGGTGCAGCGCATACCGGTCAAGGATAGGCTTGCCAGCTGCTGCCTGGTGAACAGGGGGCTGCATGCAGCAGCAGTAGCAGTGACAAAGGAGCTTCAGCTCGGTGTGTTTTCGAGGGTCAATCAAGAAGACAGCCATAATAAGATCTTCTACGGATCTTCATTCCGCGCACAGTCGTTCCTGGGATGGCTGGCCCACTACGGACAGCACCTGACGTCCCTGAAGATGCACACATTCCCTGAGGCACTGACGCAGCTGGCCTGCCCCAATCTGCTAGAGCTTATCGTGGAAGGCTCCTGCAGCGTGCAGCTGGCACCATCGGCAGATGGCCTTCCTGGTGTGGCTGAGGGCTGCCTCAGCCTGACTCAGTTGGAGTTGCAGTGCGACATCGTTGATGCCCCTGACAACGCTCCACTTCACGGCCTATCAAGTCTGGTTCATCTGCAGCATCTGTTCTTGATGCCTAATGACATGCACGACAATAACTACGACATCATAGGTTTGTCGCCTGACACGCTGCCGTCCTTGGAGCACCTAACGCACCTACGTGTGAGAAAGTTGGACGCCGAGAACCTTCTGCAGCTGGCCGCCCTCACACGCCTGCAAGAGCTCGAGCTGGATGTGTGTGGTGACAATTCGGTCGGACCTATCAGTGTGCCCGACCTGGCTTTTCCTGCATCCCTCACGCAGTTGTGGCTAATGTCGACGTCGCCAATAGAGGCTGGCGTGCTGGAGCTAGTCCCGACCAGCTTGCAGGAGCTTTGGATCGTAGCCTTTGTGGAGGGCATTGGTAACTTATTTTTGTCTGGCATGGCTAGGCTGAGCCACTTGACTGAGCTATCCGTAGAGGTCCTTGGTGGCCTGGACTGGCCGCCTGCTGGTCCTGCATACTCTGCCCTCACGGCCAGCAGCGACTTGGTGTCACTTGCCTTGACTAACTGCAAGCTGCCAGAGGGTGTGTGGCCATACATGTTCCCTGCCTCACGCAGACTGCCTCACCTGACCTCCATCTTTGTTGAGACTGTATTTGAATGGGGGTTCCCTGAATTGCCCTTTGCTTGGTGTGCAGAGGGTGTGTCTGGCCTTGTCACCTGCTGCCCCAACCTGCAAGAAGTTCAGAGGCTGTCACTGCAACACGGGTCGCATGTATCTGAGCTGCACAAGCTCACGGCCTTGACTGAGCTTCTGTTAGGGTATGGTGTTGGCATCTCACCAGCCTTTGAGTCGTCCATGAAGGGCTTAGCAGCTGTTACACAGCTCAAGGACATGATTTTGTTGCTGGACAACGAGGACTTGCCAGAGGCGGCCTTGCTCCCGCTTACAGCTCTCACCTCCTTGACAAGACTGGATGTCTACTCATCGCGGGAGGAGCCCCATGTCTACCTCAGGAGTGATGTGAGTCTTTGCTGCTGCAGTGACAGACAACACAAACCTGACACACCAGTGCGCATGTGCATGATCAGCAATGTGCATGATCAGCCATGTTGTCTGCTCTGCACAAAGGGAAGGGAGACACATGTGGGTTGCAAACTCTCATAAATGGCTTGCGTGCTTACCATGCCTGCCCGCTATGACTTCTGACACTGTGCATGTGTATCTGTGCTGTAGGCCGTCTATCCAGATCCCTCCGATGTGTGGTTGCAGCTGCTGGAGCAGTGCACTGCAGCACCCGGCTGCCAGCACGTGGCCCTGCGCAGCTTGGCACAGCAGCTGGCTCAGCAAAGGGTGACAACAGCGCAGCAGCTGGCTGAGCTGAGAGGGATTGTCACGCAGCAACAACAGCAGGTCAACACACAGCAGGAGCAGATCGCTGCACAACAGCAACAGATTGCCATGTTGCTGCAGCTGTCAGCCCAGCAGGTTGCATTTGGGCAGGGTGGGCATGCTGCTGGCTTGCAGGTGCAACCCTAGCTACAGCATCAACTGACCGTGTCCGTGCTAGTGCTGGTCCGGTGGGCCACTGCCTCTTGCAGCACACTGTGTTTGCACACGAACGGCTGCTGACGCGCCATTTGCTTGTTTTTCTATGTGTTGGTGGGGTGGCCGCTGGACGCCGTGGTCTGATTGAGTGTATGCCCAGCCAAGGTTGGCAACCTTAGTGATGCTTTCAACAATGCCCTAGCTGCGCAGCTAGGGCACTGCAACTGCTGATGTTGGCACATGATGCCTGCAACTGTGCTTGCAGCGCTACACAATACTGCACTAGTGTAAGCCATTTTTCGATGTGTGTATGTGTTTTGGCAGTTGCCGGAGTATGAGCAGGGTTGAGCATGGGTTCAGATGTTTGTTGAGAATGACCTCGCATGTGATGAGCATGTTGAGTACCCATTTGTGGTGTCTGATGTAGTCTGTGGGGCGCGTGACCCTGAGTACCCCCCTGTGGTGTGAGATGTAGTTTGTGGGGTGCGTGACCCTGAGTACCCCCTTGTGGTGTGAGATGTACTCTGTGGGGTCTTTGCAGTGCAATGGTTGGCCTGAAGAGGACGACCCCATCCTACATGCTCCTCAGACTCTGTGTGTCCAACCTTCAGCTGCACCTGCATGCTGTCGTGTTCTGGGTGCACTGCTTGCCCAGCCATCTAGCTCCTTTGTTGTAAGCGATCATGGCAGCTTGAAGATTGTGCATGCCGCCAGCAGCTGACCGGCTGCTTCCGGGGCCTCCTCCTGGCAGCGTCCCCAACGGCCTCATAGTCGCGTTCCACCGCATGTGTGCACTGTGTAAATGGTCAACACGGCCCATGATGTTGCTGTGTCAACCGATCACCCTGATGATGATCCTTGCCATGCCTGCTGGCTTGAAACTGCGTGGACCGTGGCAGCTTCACCTTGAACTTCTGCAAGGAAGGAACCCTGGATGGGTCTAACATGTCATGAAAAAAATGGCCAGAAATGTACATGCTGAGCATTGCTTGGTATGAGATAGGACAGCCCACGTCTCACGCTCAACATGTTCGAACAATGATTTGTCCATCAACGATTGGGGGGCTTGATACACATGCATGCATGCACACGAATACGTTTGCTGCAGTCTTGGTTGCAGAAGCGCCGATCTGTAAAAGGGAGAGCCGGGTGGCGAAAAACAATCAGACAACCTTACTGACCCTGTGTGAAACGGAAGGCGCAATGCGAGCGGCAGCTGTTGGTGAGGAGCCCTGTCCGTGGCACGGATACGGAATGCTGCGGGGTGCTAATGGATGGCATTTAGTCGCTTTTAGCACGACACACTGCCAGTATATGTCATCTGCATGTCGTTGGGGCTTGAACCGGCAGCAATATCTGCACAGCACCAACACGCAGTCACTGAGTCGGTGCAGCGGTGGGCACTTCTCAGCGCGCCCCAGCAAGGCCTCCCTCCAGCAATGTTGCACCAAAGAATACCGTGTGCACCTTGCGCAACACGTGTTGCATCTATCTCCAGTAGGCCAGCAATGTCTCCATGCGTGCAAGTCTATGCAGCCAAGAAGAACAAACCCCAGACCAGCAAAGTGCGCAAGAGAAAGGTGCACAACAGTGGAGGGCTGTCTGCACTGGACCAGTACCCTTCCAGGCAGCAGGGCAGCAACAGGCCCGAGTTGGCGTTTGGCTCACTCCTGGGGGCAATGGGCATGAAGGAGGCAGCAGACCGCATGTTTGACTCCCGGGTGCCGGACTTCATCACAGAGTTTGAGGAGTCAGATGAGACCCTGGCAGGGTAGGTGCCCGGCCAATTGAATTGGCAAGGTTGCAAGCGTTGTGGGCAGTGCCTGGTAATAAACAAGACAGCTGTCACTCTGGGGCGTTCGATTTGGTGTGTTGCATGAATTGAGGAGTCACAGGTGACCTCAGCGTAAGTGCTGATGGGACTCCACTGGCAGTGCCTGGTGCACAGAAGCAACAACCGCAAAGATTCACAACAGCCCGTATGACATGACTCGTGCTGCTGCCAGCATCGCAAGGTGCCACAACAAGTAGGTGTAGCACCACCATGATGGCCAACGTGTTGGTGGTGCCCCCTGTAGGCTTTCAGCTTCGCAAAAGTTTGCAGTCTGCCATGCAGTGGACACCGCCTGTAGTACAGCTCGTATGATGCCCATGCACCTGGTGGCTCTCAGCAGCAATAACTTCGAGGTGGCGGTGGGGACTGAAAACCTTACCATGCGCTTGGGAGCACAGGTGTGTGTGCAGCAGCTGTAAGGTGCCCTAAGTACAGACCCCATCTGCCAGCTGTGTCTTGAATGGGCGCTGCCGCAGTGCATGCCATGCAGTGCAGCCGCTCCCTGAGCTTTGCCAGAGCTTCATCCTGCAGCGTCCATGCCAGTTGCCAGCTGATAGGCTTGGAGGCAGCTGTATGCGTGAACATGCCTGAACAGGGTGTGCCTGGCAGGAGACCCCTAGGCGTAGCGGATCCAAGTGATGATCTCCTGTGCTCGCTTTGGCCAGTAGTGTATCACTTGCAACTAGGGTTTGGCCAGCAGTGTATCATAAGTGCCCCGAGGCAAAAGCTCTTGTCATCCCCTGGCTGTGTCTGCTGTGGTTTGTGAAGTGCAGCTGCAGAGAGAAGGCGGGGAAGAGTGGTTCTTCAAATCACCGCCCGGAACACCCTTGCTGAAGGACACCCCAATCAAGTACGATCAGCCAGGCACTAACTGGCAGAGCTTTGCCAACACACAGCACGGTGGCATACAAATGCTGCCCGGTTCAACACATGTGTCAGTGGGATTTGCAGACCTAGGAGAGCTGGCAGCGGCAGTAAGTGCATGGGACACAGCAAATGCAGGCCCTGAGACGTCATTACCACAGGCTGCAGTACCGGGCAGGAAGCAGGGACCACGCAATCAGCAGGGCAAAAATTCACAGCGGCTCCAGCCTGCAGGGGGCGGCAACTTTGAGTATGTCTTGCAGCTGCTGCAGCGAGCTCAAGCAGTCAACAGCAATAGCTTCAACAGCAGCAGCAGCAGTCAGAGCGACAGCCCCATCGACAGCAGCAGTGGTGGTGACGCTACCAGCAACAGCAATGCCTTCGGCCAAGGCAGTGATGGCAGTCACAGCAGCAGCAGCAGCAACCCCAATGTACAGCCTGGGCAGCCTCTAACCTGGGTGGGCTATGACGCCTCACCTTATGCAGTGGCCAAGGCTGCTGTCCTGCTGGAGATGATGAAGGGTGGAGCAGGGACAGATGCAGTACTGCAGGTACCGAATAGTCACTATCATATCATATCATATCATATCATATCATCAAATCACCATGGCATGGCCTAGCTTTGAGTCATAACCGTTATGATGATGATCTGGGACGGTGCACGGCACACTGTGCGGCACAAGCTTGGCTTTGAGGCCAGCCAGCAGCTGTGCAATCGAGCGCTTCGGAAGTAGTGTAAATGAAGCCACTCAGGCGGCTGAGCTATATTGCCAGCAACACATGATGCATCATCGACGGGCAGTTAGGGGCACTGCCTGTCGGAACTTCCGGCATCAGAGCGGCTCTGATTCACAGCCATGCCCCGGCTGTTTGTGTTGTTGTGCTGTAAATGCAGGTGTGGTTCTCGTCCTGCTGGTCCTTTGCAACCAAGACAGCCTTCTTAGAAGCCCTGTCAGCAGTGCTATGCAACAACCCGCCAGCACCAGCTGGCCTCAGCAGCCTGCTCACCTCCGCTTTCAAACAAGCCAGCACAGACAGACAGAGCAAGCAGCCCGGCAGTCCCAGCAGCAGGGCACCTGCTGCCAGTCAGCTCAGCAGTGATGTGCTGCGGCTCCTGCAGCACTGGCAGCAGCACCCAGATGTGCCGCTGTCTAAGTCCCGCAGCAGCTGGGCTGAAGCTTGTCACCAAGACAGGGGCGTACATCGGAGGCTTCAAGAGGAAGCAAGACAGGCTGGCGCTGGCACGATACAACTTCACAGGTGCGCCGAGAAGCAGTTTGACTCGCATCAGGTCACCTGCGGCTGGTTGCAATGCCATTCCTCCGGGAGGAGACATCAAACAGTGTCTACTGCCATGGCTCATCAGTCGGACTGAGATAAATTGCACGTTGCCCTCACCCAACATTGCCGTTAGTGAAAAAAGTTCAAAGAGAGAGAGCAATCATTGAGATGGTAATGTGCATCGTCATCGCCTTGCACATGTTGCTAAGAGACCAAGTTTGTCAGTCTGACTAGTGCACATGACTTTGCCAAGTGTCACCCCTGGGGTGCTGTGACAGCACAGAGGCAGAGCTTGCAAAAGCTTTGTTGCCACTACGCACTGGCGGCTAGCCTGGCACAGCATTTCAAATCTCTGGCAGAGAGCCTATTTGGTGACCTTGTGACCTGCCAAGCAGTGCTGCCATGCTGTGCTACCCGCAGGAGAGCTACTCACTGCTGATGTTGGCAGCACAGCCATGTGCTCACTTCCCTGGGGCCGGTCCATGACTGCAGATGAGAACTTCTTGGCAGTAAGTACCTGACACACGACTGATCAAAGACAGTATTACGTCTGACGCGGAGACTGAAGACAAGTTGGAACACCTGCAGATGTTTGCTTGTGTTCATATGTGCTGCAAACCTGGTACATGCTTATCACACACCCCATACAGTATCGGCTGCATCTCAAATGACAAGCTGACTCCAAGGACGGGTCCGACCCGAGCAGAATGCCGGGCAGAAATGTGTTGTTGAGTAGTGGCACTGTGGCCCAAGCAGTGAACTCTACTAGAGCGGTCCCCCACGTTAGCTCTGTCGGCAACCAGGCTGTCCTTGAATTCAGCCGTCATAAAAGTAGCGCTGCTAGCATGTGGCCCTCCCGGTGCTTTGGTGCCCTGCACTGCTGTGATAGCGGTTGCTCTCTTGGCCAGCAACTCCGCTCATCTGTGTGCACATGCTTGCAGACCCTGGAGCTTTCCGTATTGTCCAAGGAGTGGACCACACAGCCGCAACAGCTGGATGTTGTGGCATCAGGGGTGTCTGTGTGGCGGCGCCGCATCTCCAGGCTGTCTGAGCTGCTGAGGCAAGGTGCAGTCACAGCTGAGGTGGGTCACCTAGCAGTTCCGCCGCAGAGCCGTTGAACTTCTGACAACACATATTTGACTGCTGGCTGCAGCATGATGCTGCGGTGTGTGCTTGGAGTTCATGATTGCTACTGATCTAGACCTGTAACTATGTAGCTTTACGTCCGGCCAACTGTAAACATGCCTATCATGTGGGGACCAGGCTCACCTGGAAGAATGCAGTGCATTCTTCTTGACACCCACTCATAGCCAATGATTGCGAAGTCACTTCAAGTGACTCACTCTGAGACAGTGTGTTTTGCTGACCTGCCACAGGTGCGGCATGCAACCATTGAGCTGGGCAACAAGGCAGCAACTGAGGCAATCCACAGCCTTCACCCCACCAGCATGAGCTGGAGCAACGTGCCAGACTACATGGTCCTGAAGGTAAGAGCCTTGTGGCCGATCAAGCCGAAGCCGCTCGGAGTGTGGGCCACACCATGCGCTGGGCCCTGGTGTGTCAAGCCTTGGATTGAATTGATGACTTGCACCGCTCGTGCTGAGTTGGCCATGCCATGGTGTGCATGCCGACGCCCAATACTGAGCGTCAAACTAGTTTGGGAGTGCAGAGGCTACTTCCAGCCAGCTGAGCAGTGCTTTGTGCCACCAACTTGAAGTGCCTACCGCAGATGATGCCGCCAGACCACAGCAGCTACTGCCAGTCACTGAATACTACTACCCTAGTAGGGTTCATGCAGCACAATGGCCAGACTGCCGCACTGTGTCTCATGGTTTTGCCTTGTCTTGTACATGTCTGCAGGACTACTTTCACTGGCCCAGGCTTGCTCTGCCCCCGCAACGGTTCACTTCATGCACAGCATGAACTGGGTGCGAGAGGTCAAGTGCGCCTGTCACGTAGACTTCCTCGTGACCCGCGCTGCTGCACTGGATACGGGTGGATCGGATGCTGAGATGCTGGCTGAAGCGATGGACCAGGTGGGGTTCAGACCGCCACCACATGGCACACAGCAGCGCCAAACATAAACGTGTCATATTTGGGTTCCGAAAACCCTTTCAGAGCAGCCAGCTGCAGGCCTTCTAAAGTGTGCAGTGTATGGTGCTATGATTTTGCAGGCGAGTCCCACTGGGATGGGTCTAGCCTACTAGTCTAGTAGTAGTTCAAACTACTTTAGCAAGCTTGCCGGGCTGAAATGCATACTGCAACTTACAGTGTAGCAGTACAGTGATTGAAACTCGCCGAGACAATTCCAGCCTGGTCACTGCAACGTAATTGCACTCAGGCGTTGGAAGCAAGCCTGGAAATGGGCTCAACTGCGATTGTCCAGTCCTACTCCAGCTTCAAGGTGGACAAGCTGCTGCTGACAAGGCCCACCGTGGACAACCCAAGGAACATTATAGACTTCCACCTGTACCAGGCGTATTACACGGTTAGATCACCGCAGCCTGACAGGCTCGTTGAAAACGCCATGAATTAGCAACAACCACCATCGAGAAACATTGCTTTGTGGCCGCTGACTATCAGCAGTACCGGTTGTATAAGAGCAGCACAGGACAGCCTGTGACAGTGTCGCTGCGGCAGCGACGGTCGCTGCGGCAGCGCATGCATGTGAAGGCCACAAATACAACACTGGTGTGCTGCGTCTTGTCTGCTGCGCAGGCCTGGCTGGAGTGCTTCATGGCAGCGGCGCAGCAAGCTGTGGCTGGCACAGACCCTCAGTTGGTGGCAGCGTTGACGCCAGATGTCCCTCGCCCCACTCTGATGGAGGTCGATGACTTGCCGCGTCTGAATGAACTGCAGCATGATGCCAGCACCCACATGACCGTGCTAGAGGAGCCTTCATACACCCCCTTCCACCGTACCTCCTCCACTTTCTTCACTGCTTTTGTTCTGTATGGAAGCTGAACACCAGCTGGTGCTCCGAACAGTGTCAACAACAGCACCAGCGTTTGTGTTTTTGCAAAGTTGAATAAGCACCAGCAGTACTGGTGCTGTTCGACAGTGGGAACTGATTGTGTGCTGGGCATGTAGGACGGGTATTTTGGAAGGGAGCCCTCCTGGTGATTGCATGCACTTTGACAGTCACATTTATCCACCACGCACTCAGCGGATTGCAGATATGCATATCCACATCTACCATATGGTAGAGCGACTGATTACATGCCGCGTGTGAATGCACACCAGTATCCATGATGTACACATCCCAGCCTCCACAAGTTGTCCACACGAGACGTACAAAAAAGATGCTGCTGAACAGGCTGCGACCAGCTGTGGCAACACAGCTGGTGGCACCAACGATTTGAACACATAGCGGCTGGAGCTAGAGAGGGACACCAGATACCATCGTAGCAACGCCACTGCTGCGTGTGACACATCATGTGGTGCCACCAGTGTTGCCATCCAAGAGCTGCAAATAGAGTGCTGTTACAGCCACAGCAGCAGCAGCAGCAGTGCAGAGCTTTGACACTTGCCATGAACAGGACAAGGCACATAGGATTGACTGACAGCCACCAAACAGAACACCAATGTAACAACGTGACACAGGCCTGCAGCTGTGCAAGTGAGCCCGGCTGGGTGACCCATAAGCTGATGATGACTTCGCTAGCAGCAGGTTGGTGCCATAGGCTGTGTCACAACAGTGTTGTGAAGCTGGTGATGTAATATGCCTATGTACAACAATGTGCGAGATACCGATATCCCGCCGCTGGTAGTACTTGTAAAACCGTGCACCGGGCCAGTGCTTTCTTGGCTGGCTGGCTGTGCTGCACTGTTGCACACCGCTTCATACTGGCGTGCAACACGGCGGCAACACAACACACATCACCAGGCAGACGCTGCACATGCTGCACCAACATGAACAAGCTGCTAGGCTGAGATGTGCCAGGTGGTGCAGCACACACCACACCCAAGCCTGTACATGTGCTGCGCCTCATGCTGATACATCGTGCTCGTGCAAGATGCCCGGCATCTGCTTTGAGAAAGTGTGCTGATGCAAGGACGCCGAGACAAGAAAGAAAGGCAGAATCAAGGATCACACGCGCCGCTCTGGCAGGGCGCAGGGCAACACAACACACCACATGCATTAGAAACTCAGACCACACTCAGCACAGCTACAAGTGGGTGGTGTTCACACTCCAACCACACAGCTAGAACAAGACAACACAGTGGCCGCCAGAAGATATGAACGATGGTGTTCTCAAACCTGCCGAACACCTTACCCACAAGGTGCACACAACCTGCAGGACCAGGGCACAGGCAGTGGCTGAGACAGTGCCGCTGGCAGGCAGTGTTTCAACGAGACAGCAGTGCCACATTCATGTTCAGGAGGCACCACTTGAGCCACAACCTCAGATTTGCGGTACTGCTTGGCACCATGACGGGCCGTCAGCAATGCTGACGCAGCATTTCATTGTGGGATGCATCAGCAGCACTGAGCAAGGCGACACCCTGCAGGCGTCACCATGCGTGCTGCACATCAATCAACGTTATACCGCTGTTGTACATAAACCTCTGTTCTAGACCATTCAAACAGCCTCAACACAGTCGTCACCGTGCCATCGTCGGCTGCTGGATCTCCGGTAGCCTGCTCGTCGTAACTAGCTCCTGATTCCACGTCATGTACCGCTGCACGACCTGACCGTGCCGGAACACCTCGCGAGGCACTTTCGCGCTGTTGACGTTGAGACAGCAGCAGGCGTCGCACGCGGGCATGCACCCATCGGGAAACAGGCGCCCGAGGCAGATGCTGCTGTTGTCGATGCAGGGCTCCAGCACTGGCGACAGCAGCTTGATGCAGCAGCAGATGAGGAAGAGACTCATGTTGCACCACGCCAATTGCTGCAGGACAGCACAAGCGACAGCAGTAACAATCAGGGACAATCAGGGCAGTTGCATCGTTGAGATGCCATTCCTCTGTATGTAGCGCCTCAGCAAGAGCAGCGCTTACGCTACACCCACAGCTGTGCTAGATTTCTCATGTTCATGTAGCCCATCAAACACCATGCATCTGCATCATGCCTGGATGAGCACGCGCAAAAGTAATATGCCAAGCTGCGTATGAAGGCCCGTCCATGATGGACTCAGCCGCATACACTGCCTACAATGCATCCATCCATACTGACGTCAAGATGCTTCGCCGGCTGCTTTTGCCGTCAAACCAACAGCAAGTCCCATCCCCAACACCCAGCCTCTCGCGCCCACCTCAAGTGTCCGTCTCCACCAGCCCTCAGAGGACAGCACTCCGTACCGCTCATGAATAGCTCCGGCAGCAACACCCCACAGCGCAATGCCAATTGTCTCAAGTGCCAGGGGCACTAGGTTGCGCACACCAGGGCTGACTTTGCTGTCTGGCAGCAGCTGCAGCACCACACGTAGCAGCAGCGACGGCGACGGTGGCAATCAGTGGCATAAATTGCTAGCAGCTAGACGGATATGCTGGCGAAGTATGTGAAGCACTTCATGACAGTGTGCAGGAAGTCTGGTGACAGTACAGTTTGCATGACAGTGTGCGCTGCTTCGCTGCACTCGGTGATGGTGCATCAGGTTGTACCAGAGTGCTGCTGCAGCTGCTCTGATGTCAGAGGGACCCTGCTTCTCAAGAACATGCTACAGTTGGTTGCAGCCCCATACTGCTGGGCCAAGTGACTAAGCCACTCCTACTGCAGCTACAGCCACTGCAGCCTGCCCTTGTATGCACCGTCAAGCTGCTGTGTGCCTGTAATGGGGAGTGGCTGTTCTCCACCCATGCTGTGCACAACAGCTGCTGCCACAATCCCACATGCGGCATTCACTGGCACCGTGCTAAACACACACTGCTCTATTCATCCCTGGTTATTCCGATCCATGGAGGATGACGCCACAACTGCTCAACAACCCACTGCAACAAGCACGCAACACCGCAGCACACCACAGCACTGACAAAAGTCATAATCGTGTGTGGCTGGCCCTCACCTCTGTAACCATCACCCCCACTGCCAGTGGTGCAGTCAGCCCTGCTGCTACGTACGTGAAGGAGCACAGATGGTCACCTGGTGTCATGGACACAAAGAACGCAGCAGCATTTACAGATTGCAAACGCAATAGCTTGTCGCAGCTGACATACAAAGGGGGAACGGGAGCAGCAGCGGCAGCTAGCGCAGGGGGCATGCGGCTTGGTAACAGCAGCTGCAGTGACCCTCACCACCCATGCAAGTGAGCATCAACAGCAGGCCAAACACCTGATGCAGGCACAAGCGTGTGCACGCCCCTGTCTTGCATGTTGCTGCTCATCAGGGCACATCTGCTGCCTGCTGCTGCTGCTGATGTTAGCCGTGCAGGAGTAGCAATCTAGCAGTGCTCAGTTGGCTGGATTTGCCAGGGGTGTCTGCTGTTGAGTGCCCGTTTCAATAATGGGGAGGCAGTTTCAAAGTCCTGTTTTGTTGATACTGCAGATGTCTCAGCATGTGTCACAACTTGTTGTTGTGCGGTTGTGACCCGCAGCGCTGCTAGCAGTATATGCCCAAACAGGTCACTGTTGCTCCCACTCACCATTGGGCATGTAGCTGAGCAGGCATCTGTGGTACTTGCTGTAGTGTAAGCCTGAGACCAGCACTGCAGCGAAAGCCACGCAGATCTCTACCACTGAGCAGCTGCAGTAGAGCAGCAGCAGCGTGCTGTTCGCCAGGTCCCTGGGTGCTGTGGCTATTCGCTGTATGGGTGGAGCCCCGTTGGCACCCGGATAAAACTCGATGATAGTCATTTCTGACTATGTTTTCGAGATCGAACTGAGCATGGGTTGCTGATTGATACCAGGTCTGTCTTGTGTTTGTGTGATGAGGACAGTGCTTGTCACTAGCAGCGATGGAGCACGCACACGAGCTGTCTGCGAGATAAAGTAGTCAGTTGATTGAACATCACGCTCGACATATGTGTATGTCCTGCCTGTCGTGTGTCATACAAGGATTGTAGTGCTTGTATTGTGGGACGAAGTTACAAGAGTGTTGTGTCAATATTTTGCAATATATTACGTACTCATTCAGTGAAGGATAGTATGCACCACAAGTGTGACTGGGTGACACGCCAACGGCCCTCAACAACCTTGGATTCCCAAAGTGCCCTCAGCCAGCACATGCTGTTAGAAGCAGTGTGGTTGTCCTTATCATGTCATTCATTACAAGTTACTATCGGGCTGTGTTGTACTATAGCACATGCCTACTATCATGATTGGTCATGCCAAGTTGCCAACCATTGGGCAAGCCAAGCAAGCATGCATGCAGCCTTCCCCACAGCTGCCACCTCAGACGATCCAATTTGTGTCACATATGGCCCAAAGGCCGGTGCCTTGGCCGGTTGATCAGCCTGACATGCCCCCCTGCTCCCGCCTTGAGTGAGCCCAATGATGATGGCCACACTGTGACAGCTGTGGCAGGCAGCAACAACCCTTGTCAACTGCAAGCCTGTCCTGTGTTGCGTACCAATGTATTGATGCCCTTGCGCACAACAAAACTGTGCAAACGCTCAGGTCAAAGGGCCAGCCTTGGCAGCCAGCCACGCAACAGTCACTGATACCACAGAGCACCCACCACATGCTGTCACAATTTTGCCATTCACTCACACCATAAGCAGTGCACAGCCACACGCAAGCACCGTTCTCATAAACATGTATGTGTGCAGTCTGGCAACCCCTGCCTCACATGCAAAGCCGGCAGGCAGGACACAACAGCTCACAAGAGCACAAATCAAATCAAATCAAAGTTAAACCTGTAGTTATGAGACTCAAGAGCTCATGCCAGCCATTCACTGATATCACGGAGATAGTACAACAACCCAGAAGGAACAACATACTGAGGATCAAAACAGAGAAGCCTGACGCTTTTGTGAGGATGAAAGCCATCCCCAAAATCCCCAAGCGTACTGTCTGAGTGCACGAGATGGACAAGCACGGCACTGCCAACACAATTGTAGAACTTACAATGCTCTCGAGGCGTACTAAACTACTGGCAGAGCCCACCAACCTGGATCTTTCATGCTGTGAAGGCCCCTAGCCAGGTGGGTGATAACATGCATGGGGCTATGCAAGCTGTGTATACCCTCCAGTCTGGCAGTGCCAGCATCTCAACACTCCACAACAACGCCATGAGCTGTGCCACACTCCCCACAATGTCAAGCATGTCCAGCTGGCATGGCAAAAGTGGCAGTCACAATGGTCAGTAACCACAGCAAGAAAACAGCGTCGCTTGGCAGCCGTGCTTCCCAGGTGCACAGCGCACATATGCAGTGGAAAGAAACCAAGTGTTCTGTTGCATCAATAGCTATAGGGGCAACCTGTCGGCTGTTGGTGGCATGCACACCACTTTCTCCAAAGCGGCACATGCCCGCACAGAACATACCGGGGCCAGCACAGCCGGGCAGCTGGCAGCCAACCACACTGACAAAGCACAATGGGGAAGGCCCTTCGCATCGGATGCGATATGCACTCATACGGCACATGCACCCACTGCCAGAAGCGGACTGCCGCTGGACATGCAGCGTGCCAACATACTCTCCTAGACGGATGCTGACTCAGGTGAGGTGACCTCCATGCACTTCTGGTGACAAAAACAGTTGCAGCGCACGATGGCTGCTGCTGCTGGACTGAGTCTATGAAACAGGCTGCAGGTTGCTGCACCAATCCCGTCATGCCAACGTGCCCAAGGTCACCGACTATGGACTTCACTGCCGGTAGGATGGCAGCAGCTGCTTCACTGCCGCATGCAACTCCTGCAACTGCTCCTGCAAGCCAGCCACTTGCTCTGCTGCGATCCGCTGCTGTTCTGACATCTGCTCTTGCAAGCCAGCGATCTGCTGTTGTTGGGCAGCCATACGCTGCTGCTGGTCTGACAGCTTCTGTCTTTGTTTTGAAGTCAGCGCCATGCGGTCGGCCAGCTGCTGCGCCAGGCTGCACCGGGCCTTGTGCTGACATCCCCCAGGGTCGGTAGCACAGTGCATCAGCAGTTGTAGCCACACGTCAGGAGCAGAGTCTTTCTGCAGCATGTGCAGCACTTGCCTTGGCAAGGCAAAGAGTCACTGAGTCAGCAACAGTGGCAGGCATGTGAAAAATCACACCAGTCTGACCACTTGTCATCACGCGCTGTCATTAGGAACAGTTCCTCCCTGACCAGCAGCAAAGCCCTCAACATTGGCAACCGCTCTTGGCTGTGTGCTCGCTGTGCTCGCTGTGCAAGAGGCCATGCACAGTGTTTTTCAGTACACACCAGTCCTTGGATCTGCTGGAGAGCTGACGAAGAGTTGCAATCGTTGACGCGCATCGGCCGGCAGGCTTTCCATCATTGACGCGCTCACAGAATCAAGAACACACTACAGCCCTGTGCACCAGTAAAATATACACTTCGCTCACAGATTCTGTGCTCCACCACATGCCATGTGACGATCCCGCCGCTTCGCCGCCCTGGAGTGTAGGCTTGACTGACAGACGCCGCAACGCTCTGAGGCTTGTCAGTAGCAACAAGGAAGCAACATTGGCCTGGCTCCTCCCAAACCGTGGTTGATCAGCACGTACAGGCATTCCAGCTGCGTCACAGCCGCCAGCCCCAGCACAGAACCGTAGAGGCTCTGTGCTAGAGGCTCTAGGCTTGCAGAGTCACTCGAGTCGATGTCAACACGCAACTCTGTCAAGGCTGTGAGCTTGTGCAGCTCAGACACATGCCGCCCAGGCTGCAGCAGCAGAGCATCGACATCACACAGGCCATCAGGGCAGCAGCTGACAAGGCCGTTGAGCTCTGCTGCGGCCCACTTGGGGGTTTCAGCATGGTTGTAGTCAGTGTCATACACACCCAACCGTAAGCACGCAAGGTGTGACAGGCTACGCCACAGTGTGGGGGCAAACACGTGCCGCCAAATTCCCTCTGGGCAACTTGCACTTACCAAGCGTAGCTGCACTAGGTTGCTGCTGGCCGTGAGAGCTGAGTACACAGGACCAGGAGCGGGCCAGTTCAAAGACGTCGGGACCAGATGTAAGTCTGTCAAATGAACCAAGTGAGCCATACTAGACAAGAAGGAACCTGGCCCCTCAGCAGGACCAATCACATCACACTGAATAACAAGCTCCCTCAACCCTTCAGGGACACACGACAACAGCCCTGCCTCCACTACCACCGGCGACACTAACAGAAGTGTCTTGAGGGAGGCAGACAACACCAGACCAGGCACACTGCCGGGCCCAATGGCAGTATAATCAGCGGCATGCAGATGCAGCTTTTGCAGGCTGGAGAGGCAATCCAGCTGCTTGAAGTTCTCTGCACTCAAGCCGTTGACGTGCATGTATGTGAGGTGTTGCAAGCACGGCAGTGTGACACCAAGAAGTCCATTTACGTATCCTTCTAGTAGATAACACGCATTCGTTGCCGTTCAGTAGCCCTTCCCGCACCCAGGCACAAGGTCTGCACCACTCTGCTGACCTTGGCGGCTTTTATGCATGTGCATGACAAAGGGGCTGACCACTCAGCCTGACTGGGCCAGCTACATGCCCCACCCACCGGGGCGGGCATGTAGCTGGCTGTAGCTTGCCGAGCCGGCTGCACCAGTATGATGGGCATGATCGGTAGGCTCTATAAAGCAAGACAGCTACCTACAGGTACCTACAGCTACGAGCTACCGCAGATTGGCACAGCTGCCCTAGGAACTGGCTACAAGCTACGGTTGCCAGACCTTACTGTGTAGCTGGGTGTAGGTGGCTGTATCTCACCATGCTCATGGTGTACAGAATCCATGCTCTTGTCTGTTGTGATACTCGCTGATCAGTGGGTGCCCAAGGCAGCCATACTCAACACAGCTGATGGGTCATCTTGATTGCACCAGCAGCTATGCGCAAAGTCCACGAGCTACGCGCACCAGCAGCAGCACAGCTATAGCCAGCTACGGGGGGCTACAGATTACAGCAGATATGGCTTCTCCCAGTCATTCTCAGCTACAAGCTACAGTCCCAGGCACACATACGTGTCCGGAGAGGGAGTTTTCATGTAGCTGACCTGGGGGCTGGGGCGAATTGATCCAAAAATCACATCTGCCGGAACACATGCTGTAGTTACAGCCAGCTACAGGTCTGCCCTGGGGGTGGGACACGTAGCTGGCTGAGTGGTCAGCCCCTTAACCAAGGATATTTTGACGCCAAGCCTGAGTGACTGCGTTAGTTTGAACACAGCAACAGCTGCTGGGGCGGCAAAATTGTTCAGCAATTACAGACACGTTGTGACTGCAACAGCTGCTGCGTGCGTCCTCCTGCAGCCGCAGCCCAGTGCAGGCCACAGGAACCTGGCCCAACAGCAGCTGCCCACTGGGACTGGGACTGGGCCAGTGCAGGTCACCGGAACTTCACTGCAGATTCCTTGCACCCGGCAGGCTGCCTCGGCCAGCCTCTATAAAAGCCGAGCTGCACCCAGTCCTTCACCACGACCACTTTCCCGGTAGTCAATCATTATCGTTTCATACGTTCAGGCAGACGCGTCGAACATGGCTTCCAACCGCTTCGCCATCAGTGCCCTATTGTGTGTTCTTGGGTCATTGCTGCTTGTGAGAAGCGCCTGCGCACGTAAGTCCGATTTGTGGGATTGCACTTCAGCGTGCAGACGTGAACTTGGGCAGTCAACGCCACGTGCGCCCCACTTGGGTTGTCTGACATACGAGCTAGCCTGCCCTCGGGGCATAAGTTCACTTGCACATGATATTGTCAAACACAATCAACACCAGCAGTTTTCACCTTCCAAGCGATACTTTGGATGTAGTTCGGATTGAATCAACTGAACCACATGTGATAGCAATGGAGGTGGGCAGCAGCAGGTCTTTCACCCTTGTGCTGCCACCTGACACCACCCCCGCACCATTCCTTGCTTGCTCGCAGTCCCCGCCAACAACGGCATCTACAGCATCACATCATCATCCAGACGAGCTTCCTGCCGCAGCTTCTACCTTACAGCACCCTCCTGCAAATCCACCGACCGCCCAGTGATGCAAGACATCGTGAGCGGAGTCAACCTGGGCTGGAGATTCGAGCTGGTGCCTGGCAGCAGCGACAAGTACTACATCTCCTCCGTCGGCTGCAGGAAGTATCTCAGCATCCAGGGCTGTGGTGGCACGACCTTTGTCGACTTATGGGGCGGGGCCGGCATCAACCAGCAGTTCCAGCTGGTGCCTACCGGACGCAGGGATGAATACTACTTTAAGGCTGTGGCTCGTGCTGACGCTTGCAACGAGTGGATGTCGATCCAGGGCTGCGATGGGAACAACCTTGTTGACTTGTGGGGAGCTACCGGGGGCAACCAGGCATTTGTGGTGTCCTGAACCTGATGGCCTGACATGTTGACAGTACGATTGATGGCTGACAAAGCTGGGGTGAAATTAGTCACAGATCAGATCTCCTGTAGCGTCGGGGCTCTGAGGCCATGGTATTCGATGGCACTAGTAATGCAAACAGTGGTGGTCATCGCTTTGGGCCAGAATTGAAGCCGAACTCTTGTGGCACAGATCTGTTCACGAGCTTGTGTTGACAGCAGCACACCGGGTTGTGGCTTGAGTTGTGTTTTGTAACGCTGCTGATGGTTGTGGCAGTACCCACCAGGCTGCAGCCTGCATGGATTTGAACCCAACATGCGTGCCTTGTGTGATTCTGTGTTACATCACATCAAGGTCCTCAGAGCACCAACTGCGTCAAGAAGTGCCTGCTGCAGCTGGCAGCGGCTTGGGAGCAACGCATCAATCAGTGCCACCGATAATCAGACACTCGCCCCCGCCAACACCAGTCTGGAGACACAAGTGCCACCGAGCTGCATGCAGCCAGGCCTAGCAGGCTTGCTCAGGGGCCAAGTACCGCAACTGTGCAGCAGGAGAAGTATAGCAGGAGTCACCAAGCAAAAAAAGCGCAGGCAAGAACAGCCCAGTCGTACTGGCAGGAACTAATCGAGGACCTTGCCTGTAGTCAGTCTCTTCGGTCCAAGTACAAAACATGAGGGGTATGGTACAGCAGTGCATGGCAGCGCGCTGGTAGCTGCCTCACACAACAAGCACGGCGGCAACTCCACACAAACACACACGCCATCTCCATGGCTGTATATAAACAACCATACACACACAAAGCAAGGACAAAGCTATAGCGTCGTATGATCACACACACGCACACTCCTCCAAGCTCACACACTCTCCACTCCCAAAGCCTCAGAGCCGTCTGGTACCGATAGAAATGCATGTCGTGTACAGCAAAACCACACACACCATTGTGGTTGGGCGCAGTGTGTGTACTGGAGCAAGCACAGGTGCGCCACATGTGCACAGATCCAATGCTCCCCTGGCACCTGGTACAGGCCTTCCACACCAGTAGACAGCCCATCTTGATCGTGACCAGTGCCACGCCCTTACCCTCTGCCCTTGTCAAAAAGACGGGGTTCAACGGCTTCAATAAACCCCCCATGTGGGCTTCACCACGGGTAAGTGAGGGCCTCTTGCAGGTCAAGCCTTCCCAGCAGCAGCTTGTGCGGGCGAATCAGCTGGGTCGTACTTCCTAGGCGCATGACAGGGCCACACACACATACATACACCCCCTTCTCTTGTACAAAGCAAAGCTGTTGCCAAAAAAAGGTACAACTCACACCCCATCAGTACCGCAAATGCAAAAAGCAAAGAAAAAGCACACACAACTGGGTAACCATTCACGTCCTGCAAGTTGCAAACTTCACACAAAACACACATATGTACGAGACTGGGGTCTTCGCACGAATGGAAAAAGGCTCAGTGATACAAGCTTAGGGTTTGGGGGGCTGAGCCTACCCCTGCACCCCGCACACACTTGGCGGGCTGCCATTCACACACATATGTACACACCAGTTACACAACCGTCATGCTGCATGCAAGCAAGCAACTGCATCAAGTAGAAGCCAGCAGCACGCAGTAGGATCAGGAACGGAAAGCAGATACACTCCAAAAGGTGTTGGCAAAGCAGCACCAGGATGACTTGGCCGTGCCGCTCAGCAACGGCAGCTACCCCATGCACACTTCAAGGCAAGGGGTGTAGCTGGAACACATCTGCCCGGAAACAAGGGCCGGGGGCGTTACAGCGCTGACATCACCACCACTCACAGGGATGCATGCACAGCCACCCTACACCTTTAAACAGGCAGCACCTGACAACACAATATCAGCAACGGCAGCTACCCCATGCCATGCAGTGTTACATGCGGGGGTGCGCCATCCTTCAGCCTGGAGCGGCATCCTTGTTCATGTCACACATGAACATGCGACATGAACAAGCACCGGACATCACATCACCACTCAGGCCACTGTTGTGTCAAAAAGGAGAGCAGCAAACTTATGAGACCTACGCATGGCATGAACGTGTCAAATGACGACCACAGCCAATGACCACTGATGCCACAGATGGGGAGAGCCATCCAGATGGCCAGCACACCACTGGCATGCATTGGTATTCCATGGGCTCACGCAGCCGCATCCATCCATGCCCTTGCACCAATGTCAGCACGGCAGGGCACAAGCCCAGCACTAGGCAACATGCCTTGAAACAATCGGCTACCAAAGAAGGCTCCCACCAACAAATTCCGCAACCCCTTCCACATACCTGATCCAGTCACTAGTTGGCGGCACCAAACACACGCATGCAGGTGCGAGAGCCTGATGCTCTGCCCATCCACTGCCCAAAAGACAGCCTCACGTGTCAGCAGCATGTCATAGCCTGCTCCACACGTCCTGCATGCTTTGTCAGGCCCTGGTTTTGTCGTCCCCTTCTCAGACAAGCCTTCTCAGAAGGGTGACAGAGCAGCTGGGCACTGTAGATTGATCGACAGCAGGGGTAAAGGCACCCACCCCAGCAACTTGGCTACAAGCAGTGCCAACGATCAAGTATGCAGAGCCCATGCGAGCCCGCATGAAGCACGCAACGAATGCACGCATGGATGCACACCAAAGGGTGCTGATGTACACTGTTGTGCTGCCGTGGGGCGGTAACGCACAACCTTCAAGGGTTTGGGTTTGAAACCCTACACCTTGTGAGCTCGCAAGCTCAGCTGGGAAGCAGCTCACTGCCAAGGCAGCCTGAGCAGCCTTGAGCCTTGCTCACTCACTCCTCCTCACATCTCTTGGCTGGCATCCATGCATTAGATATACTGCTGTAGCAGCATTAGTGGCACTCGCAGAAAGCCAACGGGAACAAGGCCATGCCTCTCCACAAAAATGCGTATCCTCGACAAGCAGAAGGACATCATGTGGCTAATCGTACAGGCAGGAGAAGACACAGGCAGGGATGCATACGCATACACGACCCAAGCACAGGCATACAGCTATGTAGGCACCCATTGACGTACCCGCCCACAACAGCGGCTTGCCACCACCTCAAAGAAGCACATGCCGCACAAGCAATTGCCCACAGCCGTCAGACCGGCTGCCTTTGTGTCACCTGCTACACAAGCAATTGGATAGTGTACATGTCAAAGCACTCACCCCAAATCAACGCCTGCCCCCCCCTCCACTCACGCCCCAAAACCCACCCCACACCACCGCCACAAACCAACAGACACCACAAGCTAGTGTGTGTGTGTCCCTGCCGCCGCAACTTGTTGTATGCTGCACCGACCCCCAGCAAGCGCGTGTAGCAGGCAAACGCCGCGATTGCATGACCCAAGCCGCAACTATAGCCCACATTCAGCATCAACCAACATCCATAGCACACTGCCCCTGCTGCTGCAGCAGAGCACTGCACAATGCTTGCGCCCCGCAGGACATCCTGATGCTTGTGATTGCGAACGTAATCTTGTCACACACACTACCTTGCAGAAACCAAGCGCCCACATGGCAGAATACATTGCACGGCTAGTGTGTGAACAAAACCCCACCCAACCACCCCTCCTCCGCTTGCTCCTTAACATAACACCGCACACCATCCCACACTGCCACTTGCCCCAACAGACATACACCCCAGTAGCTGTCACATGCTTTGTGAGGTACAGACAAGCCCAGAGTTTCTGCGCCCCAGGAGAACAAACACTTCTCGTCCTCCCCATGGGAACAGCAAAAGCCGCAGCTACCTTTGCCATAAGATCAACCCCACACAGCAACACAGCCCCGCTGCTCCGTTTGCCACTGCCACCGTATCTGCTGCTGCACCATCTGCCCCCCCTCCTTCTCTTGGCACACATGCACCTTCCAGCGGCAGATGCAACTAGTGCTGCACCATCCACCAACCAGCTCAGCTGATCGACTCAAACAGCAGCTTGCACATGTGCTGCCGCCACTGCGCTTGTGCTTGCAGGCATATAGCCTGACTGCTGCCAGCATGAAGCAGCTGCTTCCACTGCCGCTGCTTTTCTGCTGCTGGTGTATTCAGCAAGCCAGCCAGCCAGGCAGCCAGCCAGCCAGCACGCAAGCCAGCCAGCGGCCGGCCCGCCAGCTTACATGTACGTAGCTGTGACTGCTGCCCCCTCGAACCTGCTGTACCGTGTGATGCTGGGTGTGAGGTGTCCCCCCTGGTTGATCAGCTCCTGCAGGCTGACCACACGCATCACAAGCTTGGACAACTCGTGGTCACGACGGCGCAGCATGGAGCGCAACACGGTGGCCCTGTGGACAGACAACAACGGGGGGGGGGGCGATACATCATGACAGCAGGTTGTCACGCTGACTCAGCATGGACAGAAGCAGGGTGCCTGCAGTCGAACACACGGGGGCGCCGGGGGGGGGGGGGGAGAGTATTGGCAAGGAAAATAGTTAGGGCACCTAGTCAAGGCAGGTTGGCCTGGTTGATCAGCTCCTGCAGGCTGACCACCCGCATCACCAGCTTAGAGAGCTCGTGGTCACGCCGACGCAGCATGGAGCGAAGCACGGTGGCCCTGTATGCAGAGGTACGAAGGGGTGAGGTGAGTCAACACATGTGAGTGACAGTGTCAGGCCAGCTTTGACATGACGAGGCAGCAAGGAGCGCAGCATGGTGGCCCCGAAGGCAGAAAACATGAGGGTCGGGGGGGGGGGGGTACGTGTGAGTGGTGAACATGGCCCCCCTGGTTGATCAGCTCCTGCAGGCTGACCACACGCATCACAAGCTTGGACAAGCCGTGGTCACGACGACACAGCATCGAGCGAAGGGCGGCAATGAACACAGTTGAAAATTGGGTGGATGGGTGGGGTGGGAGGTGAATCTGGGCACAACGTATCACAGGCTGACCACCCGCATCACAAGCTTGGACAGCTCGTGGTCACGCCGACGCAGCATCGAGCGAAGCAGCGTGGCCCTACAGTCAGGAAACATGAGGGGAGTGTCGATACATGTGAGTGAACGCTGTCACAGCGAGCTGACACGACGACGCAGCATGGAAGGAAGCAGGGCGAGCCCTTTAGCTGCAAGTGTTGACACTACTACTCCCTTCCATTCCTTCTGCCTGCCCTCCACCCTCCCGTCTAAGAATCACAGAGGTCCCACTCACTCTTTGCGGGACTTCATCCACAGTGCCAGACACACCACAGCAGCAGCACTGCTCAGCAGCAGCCGCCAGTCACCAGCAGCAGCAGCAGCGGCTGCTGCCAGGCCTCCAGACTCCTTGGCTGACAGCTGCAGGGCACGCAGGGCCGCTGCTGCACGCGACACACAAGCCGCCTGGCTGTCACGCCCAGTCTGTAGGGGGGGGGGGGGGGTACAGGAGAGAGAGGGGGGGCAGAAAGGGTTTGGATGAGGGAAGAACGCGTCAGCAAGTGCTACAAGATTGTGTGTGTGTGGGGGGGGGGGGGTGACATCGACAAGGGGGGAGGGGGGGGGGGCGACACGGGGTGGCTGCAGGGCGCGCAGGGCTGCTGCTGCACGGCACGCACAGGCCGCCTGACCGTCGCGCCCGGTCTGTGTATGGAGGGGGGTAGAGGGGACGGTATGGGTGGGAAGGCCAACATGGTTGAGGCGAAGAAATAGGGTGTCGGCAAGGACAGGGGGAGAAGCGACAGGAACAGCTGCAAGGAACGCAGGGCCGCTGCTGCACTGAACAGGCTGCCTGACTGTCACGCCCGGTCTGTATGTGGAGACGGGGGTGTGGTGGGGCGCGGGAGGGGGTGGCAGGGATTGGGTGAAGCAAGGCAAGAGGGTGCGAGTGACAAGGGGTAGGCACGAGAGGGAGAGGGCTAGGCGACAAAACGAGGATAGGACAGGTTACAATTGCAGGCTGCTGCCAGGCCTGCACCCACCTACACCAGTGCTGTCAATGACTCCACAATCCAGGCCCTCAGGTCACCCGCCAGAGACAGCAGACCAATCCCCACCTCTCGCCCCCACGCAGACACCCCGCCCTACCAACTTGACCCCAACACCCCTACCTCCCCCTCCACGCCCCCACCCTGCACCCCACCCACCTGCACCAATGCTGCCAGTGACTCCACAATCCAGGCCCTCAGATCACCCGCCAGAGACAGCAGACCACCAGACAGCAGCCCCAATGCCTCCTCAGCCTCACACACAACCTCATCTGCAGCGTCACCCACTGCTGCCACTGCTGCCGCGTCACTGCTGCCACCAGCCGCCGCCTCGCCGGCAGCAGTGCCGTCTGCTGCTGCTGCTGCTGGTGACGCCGGCCGCACAGGGCTGCTGCTGCTGCTGCCTGCATCCTCTGCAGCAGCAGCAGCCGCCGCTGCTGCCAGCATAACTGGGTGACCTAATATACTTGCAGCGAGCTCGTCCCTTGGAGTGACATCAGACCCGCATTCGCTTCCTGGGTCGGTCATTCCTCCCTCAAAGGGAGAAACAGCCCCAGACAGACCCCCTGAAGCCGCAGCAGCACCCATTGGGGTAGTAACCCCCGTGCAGGGGGTTGCAGAGACCCCCCGAGGGGTGGCGGCTCGCCCTGCTGCTGCCGCTGCTGCTGCTACAGCCTCTGGATCTGCCTCGAAGCTGTAGCGGCCGCTGCTGCTGGCAGCTTTGACTGATGACCCCGTGACACCATGTGCCACTCATCGTCGGTCACACTGAGGCAGCGCTCACTCCCCACACGGGAGTGAGACAGGGGTGAGAGGCCAGGAGGAGTGACCATGGTGTGACCTGTGGTTGTGACCACACCTGCTGCTACTGCTGCTGCTGCGGAGCCTGGTACTGTCAGCATGGGGGTCTCAACCGCTGCTGCTGCTGCTGCTGCTGCTGCTGCTGCTGGTGTTGGGGGTGTGAGGGAGGCAATGCTGTGTGTGAGGGCATCTGACACTGCATCAGCAGTGCTGTTGGCATCTGCTGCTGCTGCTGCTGCTGCTGCTGCTGCTGCTGCGGGGCTGTCAATTGTGCCTGCAGCAAAACATGGCAGCAGGATGCAGCGCACACAGCAAGCTATGAAATCCAAGCAGCCGGAGTAACATAATGCAGGCTTGAAGTTTGAACACAGGCGGCGACCTGCCCACAACTACCAGTGACGCCTTTGGCCAGACCAGCTCACCCCCCAAACCCCCTGTGGCCCCCATCAGATCAGATGCTGCCCCTCAACCTCCACTGAATGCGCACCCCCCCCTGGCCTTGCCCCCCCCCCCCCCCCCCCGGATGTGTAGCAACAAAAATCATGTGACCTCCCGCCCCTCTCCAAAGATGCACTGCGGCCCAAAGCCATTCAGTCCTGCCGCTCACCTTCCATTGACCCCACACTCCCAGTGTTGCCAGCCCCATGTGGCCCTCCCGCCTCCCGAATCTTATGCCCCCTCCCCTTCAACCTCCACCTCCAGAAACCCACTGTGGCCACAGCAAAACAACTCTCCCCCACACCTCTAAGACCCCCCCCCAAAAAAAACCCACCCATCCTGGCCCAAAGGAAACATCACTGCTCCTCACCTTCCACAGATCCCACACTCTCAGTGGATTGCCTCAGTGTGAGCTCACTGTGCATGCTGTCAGTGGCAGCATCAGCATCAGCAGCATCAGCACTGCCCTGCTGCAGAATCAAGTCATAGCAGGCATAGCCCCCCCCCCCCCCCCCCCCCCCCTCGCCAAAGACCCACTCAACCCCCAGTCAGTGCAGCATTGCCCTTACCTTCCACAGATCCCACACTCCCAGTGGACTGCCTCAGTGTGAGCTCACTGTGCATGCTGTCAGTGGCAGCATCAGCAGCATCAGCAGCGGCGGCCTCAGCACTGCCTTGCTGCTGCAGGGTTACGTCATCACCATCACGCTGTGGGGTTACGTCATCACGCTGTGGGGTTACGTCATCTTCGCCGCCTGCAGCGGCTGTGGGGGATAGCCTGGCCACCAGCAGCTGCTGCTGGGCACCTGGGAGCAGCGAGGCGGGGAGCACGCACAGCAGCAGTGTGTTTGTCAGCTCTTTGTCAGCTCTTTGTATGGGGTTGGGGAGCTGTCTCCACTCAGCATTGGTGAACAATAAGGGACTGGGCTCTGACATGATCCACTCGCTCCCACAGAACAAGCAACAGTCCCCACCCCCCCTCCCATGATCGTCCATGAGTCCTGACTTCAACACACATTCGACACACACATCAAAATGAAAGGAGCTGTCCCCAATGCTGCTGCTGCTGCTGCTGTTGTGTGGCCTCACCTGCTGCATCTGCTGCTGCTGGCTGTAGCTGCTGCTGCAGTTCCAATTGCAGCTTCACCAGCACTGACTCCATCTGGCCTTGCTCCTGCTGCTCCTGCATAACAAGGGGCGCAACAGTCAACATGGGGGCAGAGGCAGGCGTTGTGAAATCTGTATGGCTGATGGTGTGGCTTGAACGCATGCAACAGCATGTCTGGGTATGTTTGTGGAGGGGAGGGTGTGTGTGTGGTGTGGTAGAGGGGTTGTTGTTTTGCAACGTGGCTTGAAACAGGGTATTGACACTGATGATGCTAGCGTGTGGAGGAGGGGGCGGGGAATCAAGCTGAGGCAGTCGGAGGCACAGTCCTGTGCAACAATCTTTCCAGCTTGGTCCTGCTGCTCCTGCAGTGTTGTGAAAGCTCTCGCTGATCGATCAGCGAGAGCTACTCCACAACACTGCAGGGTGTTAAGAGGGCACAGACAACCGGTCAGGTTACATGCTGACGCTGGCAGCAGTAATGTGGCCAGTCAACGTGTGGAGTGCATGTGTGATATGGAGAGGGGGGGGGGGGGGGGGGGAGGAAGGGGGGGGGGGGGGGTACAGCACGGCCGCGGAGTGTGCCATGCAACAGCAGCACTCCCTGTTCGCATCATACACACCGTGCAGGTTTGTTGGGGGGGTCCCTTGTAATGAGGATGACGAAGGCCCCAGTTGGACTCACCATCCAACCAACTGCCAGGACACAAGCAGCCCCACTGCATGTGGTATGGTGAGCCAAGGTGATAGCCACACCAGGTACCAAATGCTGCGGGGCTGTACAAGTTCTGGCCAGAGGTCCAAATTGGCACAAAAATTGGCTCCAAAGTGGCCAAGATGGGGGGGGGGGGGGAGCGGCATGAGGCGCACAGAGCCAACCTACCGCCAGGACACAACAGCAGCGCTGCATGAGGTACAGGAACCATGGTGGTCAAGGAACCCGGTACAAACATGCTGCGGGGTTGTATAAGTACTGGCCTGAAATCCCTATATGGCGAACATATCAGTTCCCATGTGGCAAAACAATTTTGATTCCAAGATGGAAAACATACTAAAAGGGGGGGGGCACGGGCGCACAGAGCCAAACACTACATGACCCCCGTGGCACCCCAAAAACACAACGTGACCACTCGTGGTGTGCACCTGACAAAAACACTTGCCATTGCAGCTCCCAGCTGGGCCGCTGCGATTGAGTAGGGGACGCAGGGCACGGGCAAGGGGGGGGGGGGGGGGCGAGCACAGCCCTGAGCAACAGGGGAAGTAGGGGGCCGAGAAGTGTGGAGGACTGCAAGTGGCTGGCAAATATGAAGTGTGAGAGCCATCCTGCTTCAATCGTGGTTGCTGCTGCAACTCATGTCGGCCACGCGCAAACGAACAGACAAACTTGCATGCAACATTGTCAAGCGAAGTTGCAGCGCTCCGCTCAGGGTTGCAGCAACAGCACTGAAAAGCAGGATAAGCACCAAGCATGCCTTGAACCCAACCACAATATGTTTGGCCATGTGCCAGTGCAACACGACACAAGCTCCAAACCTGGCAGCAGCACCTGCCAGCTGTGTGGTGCAGCAAGAGTCACGACAGTAGAGATTTGCATGTGCGTTAGCCATGCCAAGCTATGCTGGCCATGCACGGATATGCAACGCCACGCAGGTTGCACACCTAACAGCCGCATGAACAAACCGTGTGGTGCAACCCACACCAAATGTTGACCAAGTGTGTCAGTGGGATCACGGAGTGACTGAATAAGTGTGGATTATGGCTCAATCAGACCCAGTCACTCAGTTGCACCCACTGACACACACTTGGTCAACATAAAGGCACCTGTCCGGCACTTTGCAGTGGCTGCCTTGAAAGGCAGGGATGGGACAAAAGACAGCATGGGCCAGGATGAGCACGCATGCATGGTGACGAAAGCACAAGGGAAACTGCGAGACCGCCCACAATGATGTCAAGAGAGTTGGCAGTATGGTGTGAGAGCTAATGGGAAAGAGGGGGGGGGGAGAGTTCGGCACAGCAGTCAACATCCTGCTCCACCAGCACCAGCATCAGCCAACACACCGTGTGGTGCAACCCACACCAAATGTTGACCGAGTGTGTCAGTGGGTTTCACGGAGTGACTGAGTGAATGTGGTTTGAACCCACGATCCACAAGCACACAGTCACCCATTGACACCCACTGCCACACTTGATCAACATTTAGGCACCTGGGCGGCACTTCGCAGTGGCTGCTGTGCAGGCAAGGGTGGGAAAACATAACAGCTAGGGTGGGTAGGGATGAGCATGCATGCATAGTGGCAACAGCACAATGAGAGGCTGGTGGGTAAGAGGGGGGAGGGGGGAAGAGTGTGGGCACAGCAGTCAACATCCCCGCTTAGGCAGCACCAGCAGCCAAATATTCAGCCAGTGGCCTTGTGGTTTACCGACAGATGCACATGCCTGGTTTCCAGGAAAGCAACCCGACAAAAGAATCTGCAGATGAATTCCACAGCAGGCAGCTGCTGAGCCTGAAGCCTGGTGCTTGTGGTGCCACATAAAAACCTTGTGAACACAACCCCCTTCTGCAGAATTTTCGCAACCAGATGTCGTGCAAGGATGAACAGGGGTGTGTGACATTGCCCAGGGATGAGCCCCGGAAGCTGCTGGCTGTGCTGACTGCTGCTGACCACCCGCTGGCGCAGCACGCTGACTCAGTGAATCTACAGTTAAGGGGTTTTCAGGGCTGTACTGCTGTGAGGGTAGTCAGGGCTGGTGCTGCCATGAGAGCAGAAGATTATATATAATATATTATACTAGCAGCAGCACTGCAGGAGCTGGGCCTGCTCTTTGATAACCTGGAGGCAGGGGGGGAGCAACAGATAGTATCAAAGTGTAGAGCAGCAGAGCACCTTGCCTGACCGTACACAATTTGAGCACCTTACCCCCCCCCCCCCAAAAACACACTCACACACATGCCACAGCAGACCCCTTATATGCTGTCCACACCTGGCGGTGCGGAGGTTTGGGGGGCGGGGGGGGGGGCGCAACAGCAGATGACATATACAGGAGGTTGCAGAGTTTGAGACCTGGGGTTGGGAGTTACGGCGCCACAGTTACGGCGCATGACGATGAACATCGATGCAATGCGCCTATACTTCGACCTCCATACCTTAGGCAATCGTACCCTATGTGTTCACAAACTGCTCTTGCAACCCTGAGAGAGGGGGGGAGGGGGGGGGGGGGGGGGGAGGACACGCTGTTGACGCCTGCACCATCCCTTTGGGGCTTCACACCAAAAGCAACAGCTCCAGCTGCTGCAATCCACCATCATAGTATGATGTACATGACACTGGCTGGACATCAAAGCACACCTGATCAACTGGGAAGTCGTCCATACGCCTCGTCAGCAGGCGAGCAGGCTGAAGGGTGGTTGTGATGCAATTCCGCCTGTGGGACACAGACCACAGCGGAAAAAGTTGTAAGGCTGACATAAGATCCAAGTGACGGTCCAACATAGATGGTTGCTGCGTGGCATGGGCCAACCATCTCTACTGCCCCATCAATCTGCTGCAAGCGTTGCTGCTGCTACCCACCCCACCGTTCTCTTGTGACAAGCAAACCAGCCACTCTAGGGTTCAAAACATTATAACTATTACACAAGCTTCGCATCAAGGCGCACAGGCTCGCATTCCAGCCTGGGCGTCTGAGATGCACACTCAGCACAGCATTTTCTGTTGCCACGAGCACGTAGTCAGAACGTAACAGCTATACGCCGACCATCACAGAAGCCTCACCTGAAGCCGGCTCCAGGAGAAGCAGGGATACCTCTCAGGGGCAGTCCGGTTGATGGCTGCGACGAGGCGTGGATACTTGATGGGAAACTCTGATCTGACCTTAAAGCACGCCCTTGATCGCTCTGAGTCCTCAGTCGGGGCAGCAGTGAACTGAGACCTGAGACCTGAGCTTGATTTCATCTGTCACTTTGTCTGCCTCATTTGCATGCCTCACCCACATTATTGTGCTTTTTTACACTGATAGACCCATTCAAGATCATGTCGACCTAGCCCCCCCCCCCCCCCCCCCCCACCCACCCACACACACACACACACACACACACACACACACACACACACACACACACACACACACACACACACACACACACACACACCTCCAGCAAACACACCCCTCGTGCCCACTCAACATGCATACACCCTGCATGTGGTATGCCTGGAAAATGTCCAAGGAATCCACTTATCCCAACAACAGCAGCTGCTGCAGGTTCTGACAGACAGCATGGTCTACTAGGTAAACCAAAAGCCACACCTAGCCTCGAGCGCTTTCTGCGCCAGCAACAGCGAGGAGCCACCCGTGCTATGCGATGAACTAGATTGGTTTAGTCCCTTGGCAGTCTATGCAACACACAATCTCCCTCGCCCTGCAGGACAACTTCTGGGGTAGGGGATTCCCCCCCCCCCCTCCCACACACACAATCAGTGGAAAGGAACACATCAATCGCCATAGCGGAGCCCAACGCTCAGGAAGCTCACGTGCATCACTGCTGCAGCCGTCATTCATGTACACCACCCGCTGTTACTAGCTGCCACTTGAACGCAACTTTGAGCAAACCCCAAAAGCACCACAACGCCCACGTTGGATCATGACCACCCCACTCAAAACAGTCAAACTTTTGGCATGTACTGTGCATCTGCATACGGATCCTCCCCCGAGTCCGTGACAGCAATGTGCTCCAGCCGCTTGACAGCAGCTGCTGCGTCCAGGGCGACAGCAGGCTCTTGACCGCACACACTGCTGCAGCAGCCAATACATGCACACTACCCTTCAAGGGTTGGTGACCCTCATACAAGTCATGCTGCACATATCAAGCTTGCCAACTCCACTGAAGGCACACCAGCGCAACAAGGACCAAAGTCACAAACCCAGTCAAACCGCTGGCATGTATTGCTCGTCTGCGTACGGGTCCTCCCCTGAGTCCGTAATGGCAATGTGCTCCAGCCGCTTGACAGCAGCTGCTGCGCCCTGCGGCGACAGCAGGTTCTTCACCGCAAACACTGCTGCATCAGTGCCAGCAGTGACGCCGCTGCTGGTGAGGTACATGCCGTCCTGCACCCAGCGTGCCTTGCGCACCCAGCTGACATTGCTGCTGAGGGAAGTGACCCAACCCCATGCGACCTTGTTGCTGGTGGCACGCCTGCAAGGGTGTGTGTGTGTGGGGGGGGGGGCATTGGTCACCTACAACGGTAGTAGGCATGCCGTAACAGGGGAGGGGGGTCAAATTGATTGATGCTTGTGGTGTATTTTGTGGGTCGGTTGAATGTGGTGTGAGCTACTGGTGAGGTACACGCTGTCCTGCACCCAGCTGACACTGCTGCTGATGGAGGTGACCCAGCCCCACGCAACCTTGTTGCTGGTGGCACGCCTGCATGTGAAGCAGTGGTGGTGGTGGTGGTGCAACAGGCATGCCGTCACAGGGGAGGGGGTCAAAAACACTGATGCTTGCGGTGTATTTTGTGGGTCGGTTGAGTGTGGTGTGAGCTACTGGTGAGGTACACGCTGTCCTGCACCCAGCTGACACTGCTGCTGATGGAAGTGACCCAGCCCCATGCGACCTTGTTGCTGGTGGCACGCCTGCAAGCGGGGGGGGGGGGGGGGGGGGGCGACAGACAGGATGGGGAAGGGGAGGGAGTTCAACATGTCAGCACACAACGTCATTGTGTGCTCAGCAGTTGCTGCTGCTGCTGCTGCTGCCGTTGCTGCTGCTGCTGCTTACAGTGGCAACCCAGCCCCTCAGGGGCAAGGGCCTTGCGACCTGGTTGCTGGTGGCATGCCTGCATAAAAGCAGCGGTGGCAGTGGTGGTGGGACATGCACGAGAGAGGACGGGGGCGGGCGCTGACTTCTCATCAACACACTCCAGTGTGAAACAGGAAGGTAGCACTGGCATGCCATGTAGGTGTGCCCGGCCTGCACATACATACACGCCCAACAGTGAGTCGCGCATTACACAGCGTTTTTTTACACCGCGTTACTACTACTACTCAGTAGTGGTCCACATGAGCTTGCAAGCCTGCAAAACAGCCCCACCCACCCGCCCCGCCAGTGCTAAACTTCAGCCCCCGGGGCTGAAGTTTAGCACTGGATGGCGGGTGGCTGGGGGCCCCAGCCACCCGCCATCCAGCACTCCCGCAGCTGCCAGCAGCGCCGAGCCAGGGCACACTGACATCACAACGGACAGATCCACCGCAAGGTCACACCAGCCTTGGTCTTGGCCACCATGCTGTGCACCGTCACGGTGCTTGAGCCCCGCACTGATTGAAGGGGTGGGGTGTGAATATCCCCCCCCCCCCCCCGCTTACCCAATGGCGCCAACTGGCAACATTTGGTGACCCCAAAAAAGTTGCTGCAGAAATTTCTCACCCAGACACCCCGCTTGAATGACACGGCCCCGCGTCCACCTGCCGTCCAGCACTCCGGCGGCTGCCAGCAGTGCGACCCAGCGGTGGTCCAGTTGCATTGTACGGCCACAAAATAACCCCACTCAAACGCACTGCCAGAGCTCAAGTTGACCCCCCACCCACCCACCTGCTATCCAGCACTCCTGCGGCTGCCAGCAGTGCCGACCCAGTGCACACCGACATCACCAGGGACAGGCCAGCAGCAGGGTCACACCAGCCCCTGATGTAGCTCAGCAGCACTTCGTTCTTGACCCCCTGCCTTGTGCCAATGCCACCAGGTACTAGCAGCCAGTCCAAGGAGCCCTTCTGAGGGGGCAGGTTTGCGAAGCTGTGTTTGGCAAGCATCGTCATTGTGGCTGCAGGGCGGTATGGAATGAAAGGGGGCAGGGGTAGGGATGCATCACCATGACAATCACCATGTTTGTCCAGCAGGTTCAAACGGCACATGTGAACCCACCCACACCGTACCCTCAGCCCCCCCCCCCCCCCCCCCCCGCGCGGGATGCCGACACCATGTCACATGATTTATGATGTATACATCATCGCTCCCAGAGTGAGCCCCCCCCCCCCCCCCCCCCCCCCCCCGGGCTCAACTGAGGTCATGCGCGCCGCTGGGCCTTGCCCAGATGATGATGCTGGGCCTTGCCCAGATGATGATTTATGATCCCAAAGGCAGCTGCTCACCGCTGACAAACCTGACTGCCCTTTCACAGAGTTGACAGGGTGTCTTTCCCTCAGGGTGACTGACTTTGGGACTCCTAGGCCCCTCAGCCTTGCCTGTTTGCTATGTTGGACAGTGCGCGACTGTTCTGCTACCTGGCTCCAACACCTACCTGTTGTGCTTGTGACGGGCCCTGCTGCCTGTGCGATGTACACCACGCTAACATCTGTCCCTTCTGAGGTCTGTGGCACCGAACCAAAGATGCTGACTGGACCGACAACGTCTAGGGGCTCATAGCCCTCAAACAGCAGCACCCCCACTGTTATGCTGCGTTTGTTAGACGTAGCAGGTGTACCGGCAGAGGCTGCATCGCTCATTGGTTGTCTAGAAGCCGAGGAGCGTGGGGGTGGGGGTCACCTGGGTGGGGGCACCAGGGTGGTGTGAAAGGGGGAGACTGAAGCAGAGCGGGCTGTGACATAGGGAACTGCGCTTTTGCGCACTTGCCCCCTTCAGTGGCATCTGTTCAACAGACCAAGGGCCTTTTTGTGGCATGGGAGCTCAACCGTCAGTTGTGACAGGTTGATCACGTGAGGGCATGTGGATCGCAACAGATGCGAGGACTTCCTCAGCAAGGTCGTTTGTGAACAGCCTGATGCATCACAGCAGTCTCGAGCGATCAAGCGTGTGCGTTCTCTGCAGAAACAGACGCAAACACGGCGTCATCAGTTCTTTCAAGTTGATCAAGTGCCTTATATACATCTGGTATACGTATTGATTGCCCCAGCAACCCCACAGGGGTGTCAGCAGCCTCGTGATGCAGAGCATGAGATGTGGTCACGCTGCCCTTGCGTGGCCGACACCTGGTGTATCGCAAACCCAGCAGGCCCTCCCAGCCAGGTTGTCACTGTTTTCTCTACATGGTGGTCAGCCCAGCATGAGGTCGGTGCTTGGCTTGAGTGGAGTGGACCCCAAGACCACCAAGTCCTCTTCTGGCATCAGCTCAAAAGCACACAGGGCTACCGTGTCCCTGCACCAGCGGAATCCAGCTTGCCCTGAGCACAGCAACAGCTCACACGTCAGCAGCCACCACCACAGGCAGTTGCGGGATGATGGCAGCTTGAAGGTGCGTATGGTTGAGCAGCAGTAGCAGCTAGCTCCAGAGCTGGGTGGTTGGCGCTCTGCTGGCTTGTGGCAGCAGACATCTATTTGTAGCCAGTCAACACATGAAAATACCGGAGCATGTGGTGGCCTGTCCTTGTGGACTGCTTTGGCCACACACCTCTGAGCACCTCTCTGACAGAGGACACCTCGCAGGCTGTGGGTCATAGCAGCACCAGCACCGTGTTGCCACTCAGGCTGGAGCTGCCGCAGCGACGCCCAGCCCCATGCGCACATGTGCGCCAGGGCAGCAGCAGATGTGCCGCTGCCACCATGCTGCATGTCATTCTTCATGCAACACACCCTTCAAGACCCTTTCTTGTGCTGAGCTGTCCCTCCGGCTGCAGAGGGCCCATCCAACACTATAACATTTTCCCGCCGTTTTTCCTGCAGATCATCATGCTGCTGGCGCTCAGCCTGACGCTGCTGCTGCTGCCCTGGGTCGCCCACCACCCCGAGTTCCTGCTGGCCCCCTTCGTGCTGGCAGTGATGCCTGTAGTGGGCAACGGGGTGCGCCCAGTCCTCAAGGAAGTGGCTGCAGGATTTGTCACCACCCTGCGCCTGATGGGTATGGCAGCATGGTTTGACATCACGCACGAGCTCCCGCTCCAGCACAACCACCACCACAACCACCTCAGCAACGGCCACCAGCACAGCAGCAGCAGCACAGGAGCCTCTAGCCAGCAGCAGCAGCAGCAGCAGGCTCAGCAGTACGGCAGGGAGATGTACTCGCAGCCGCAGTCGTCGCAGCAGCAAGCCTACAGCTACCAGCACCTCCAGCAGCACCCGCAGCCCCGGCCCAGCGGTCCCCACAGCCCCTGGCCGAATCCAGCCTACATGCCTGCCAACTGGCCATCACAGCAGCAGGCGGGCCAACCTCCTGCTGCTGCTGTGGGGGTTAGTAATCCCGGCCTGATGAGTCATCCCATCAGTGAGGACGCTGATGTGGACTGGGCACCCAGCAGCCCCCCAGACCCACACAGGTAGGTTCATGTGGTGTGGGGGGCTTCCTGTTGGGCAGGGGTCAGCTCGGCGCTTTGTGGGGGCTTGGTGCTGCAGCTGCTCTGCAAGGCTTGTTTGGAGGGTGGGTTGGCCAGGCATATCAGCACTGCAGAGGGACACTCTATCCCACCTTCACTGCTGTTTGCTAGTAACGTAAGCGGAGGTATAGGGTTGTCAGTCTCTTCACAGCCAACACCACCTGCATGTGCTAACCTCTACCCCCATGCTGCTGCTTCCCTGTGTGTGCAGGGGCGACCCCAACTCCCTGCAGCACCTGCGCCAGGTCCTGGCAGCAGACCTGCAGACAGAGGCTGAGCTGGGCCAGCAGCGCAGCAGAGCCAGCAGCAATGCGGCGGCTGGCAGCGGCAGTGGTGCGGTGCAGGGTGGCGACCGCCGTAGCCCACAGCAGCAGCGCAGCCCTGCTGGCAGTCCCCTCAATGGCAACAGCCCCAATGCATCGGTGGCATCCCTGGACTCTGCTGATTTCCCTATGCCAGCCGCACCATCGCAGCAGCAGGTGGCCAAGCAGCAGCAGCAGTCCTCCAGGGATCCCAGGGTGCTATCTAAGGAGGCGAAGCAGCAGCTGTACAGGGACCACCACAACCACCTGCACCAGCAGCAGAATGGTGGTGGCGGCAGCAGCTGATGGTAGGGCAACTGGTACTGCATGTATGGAGCATATTGTCGTCAGATTGCTACGCAGGAAGCAGCACAAAGAAGCAGAATACTTGGATGTTTAGTTTGACAGCAGCTGT
The DNA here is from genome assembly GCA_007449985.2 of Desmodesmus armatus. Classification (NCBI taxonomy): domain Eukaryota; kingdom Viridiplantae; phylum Chlorophyta; class Chlorophyceae; order Sphaeropleales; family Scenedesmaceae; genus Desmodesmus; species Desmodesmus armatus. The sequence goes on from VIIQ02000120.1 coordinate 268,252, forward strand.
TGGGGTATAGCATGGAGGCAATCAAACCTCGCAGCCAGGGGCAGCACAGCTGTTTGTGCCTGCTGCAAGCGCAGGTCCTATGTGCTGCAGTCGTGGCAGTATTTTTTGCAGGGATGATACCGCATGTTTCAATTCAGACATTTTGATGCCAGAATTTGTATGGTTATGATGGGCTTTTGCACCCTGCTGTTGGTATGGTTGTTTATTGGGGCAGGTGGCAGGGGATGGAGCAGTATCAGGAGGGGTCGCCATCATGCGCCAGCCCTGCTGTGGTGTTGTGCATGCTGTTTGGCCAGTCTGTGTACAGCAAAGCACAGCGCAAGCATAGTGGTAGCATGCATGGTCCCAGATTTATACAATTCACACATTGTTGGGACGTGATGCAGCGTCACTCCTGACAGCACTCGACGCGTCTTCAACAGCACACGATGCGTTTCAGGAAGCAGCTGTGGGTATGTTCTTGGGTGTGGCATGCAGTCCCATGCCGTGCAGGCATGGCTGTGGGCTGCAGCAGCGTTGTCAGAATCGGATGCTAGCTGCACGAGCGTCTGCAGTGGTGCTGTCTTGGCCAGACCGTGGTGGCATGACGGCAAGACCGCACTGGCATGCAGGCACGTCAGCGGTTGCAGCAGCGTTGTAGGGCATGGCTGCCAAGCGTTTGCAGTGGCGATGTATTGGCTACACCATGGTGGCATGACATGCTGGCGTGATGCAGGCTGAGCCCACATACATGATCGTGTGGGCGTCACTAATGTGTGGTGTGCTTGAGTGGCGTATCAGGCTTGTGCCGTTGCGTGGTTGGTTGGGTGAGGTAGCTGCTGCAGCTGCTGTGTTGGATGGGGCACAATGCACTCACTCTTTGGGTGTAAAGGCGGTGGACTGAAGAGATGTAACGTACAGCTAGCTGGTATTTGCTGACCTGCACTGGGAGGTGCCCGTTTTTTTGGCGGTAGGGCATGACGACTGGTGATGCCCTGATGCACACCTGGCCCGCTTGTCCCCTGGCTCCGCTACTGGAGAAGTCCGATATGGTTGCTTTGGCATGTCTGCTTGCCACTGGACTTGGGGAAGCAGGTGTGAGTGGCAGTCATTGGTTGGTATGTAGTGCCAATAGGGTGGCATGCTTGCTGCTTGTGCCTGAGCTTGGCGTGTCATCGTAGTGGTGCAGCTCATGTGCAGCGGCGGCTACAAACTCTGCTGTCGACCTGTGTACCCGTGTAATTTGAACGCCACAGCTGGAGAGGGCTTGCATTCTTCGAAATGATGCACATGTGCGGAATGTGGTGCCATGTTCATGGTGGCAGTGCGTATGTGCTGTCAGCATGCCCTGTGCTCCTCAAAGTATCCTCATGCCCTCATGTACAGGGCTGGCAGGACATGATGCATGCAGGTTGATTGAAGCACTGCAACCCAATTTGCACTTGCAGTCAACTGCCCGGGGGTTGCATGTGCCGGTTCGCCACCAAGAGCAGGTCCCGCAATCAGTACACTGAGCTGGCACCACTACCAGCCTGGCACACTCAGCACCACAGGTTGCTGGGCACTCAGCTGAGCAGCTGCCTGAGGGTGCTAGCTTTAATAGGGAGGGAAAAGGGGCCACCTCATTTCGTGGCTCAGCTGACACTGCTTTGAACTGCCAGCCTGGCAGGGTTGTGCCGGGAGAAGCAAGAGCTCGTGACCGACAACGAACGTGAACGGTAGTCGTTCTTTAACAAGTGCCAAAGTTCCGCAGCCGTTCGTCGAACAATCATCCCTTGTTTGTGGATCTGATCACCCTTGACATTGTCGCCTCGTCATGTCGCCTCTCGCCTGGTCCTCAAGCTCTTGATGCAACACGTACCGACCAAGTACCGGCTGACCAGCTGCTGCCTAGTGAACACGAGGATGCATGCAGCAGCAATGGCAGCTACCCAGCAGCTGGTGCTCTTTCCGACTGTTCGTTGCTTGGAGCAGGAAGAGCAGGAGCATTTATATAAGCTGGATCACATATCACCCGCGGAAAGACTCCATATCACGTCACGTGACAACGCTCAGTCTGTCCTAGGGTGGCTGGAGAACTACGGTCGGCACACAACAAGCCTGCACATGGTTTGCTTCTCGCAGCCACTGCGCCAGCTTCCATGTCCCAATTTATTGGTGCTGAAACTGGACTACGGGCGCAGTATGCAGCTGGGACCAGCAGCAGATGGCAGCCCTGGTTTGATTGGGTGCTGCCCCAACTTGACGTGCCTTGAGGTGAAGGGCAACATCATTGGTGCCTGTGAACCTGATTTGCTTGACAGGCTAATCAGCTTGGTGCATCTGCAACGCTTGCGCGTCTGTCCATCTCCTTTTCCTCTTGGAGGCCTTTCAGAAGTGACTCTGCCTTGCTTGGCACAGCTCACACATCTGTACGTCAGAAACCTGTCCAGCACTAACCTTGCTCAACTGGGCGCACTCTCCGGTCTGCAGGAGCTTTGCTTGGCAGCACCCAACGGGGCTAGGATTGGCGCTGGCAGTGTGCCGGCACCTGTCTGTCCTGCAACTTTGACAAGGCTAGAGTTTTGGACCCGGGGATGGAGCCAGGGATCCTGTCTTTGATCCCTGGGCTGAGGGAGCTTGATTTAGAGGGTCCTGATGAAGGGCCCGCAGAGGGGCCTGGGTCACTGTTTGCATGCATAGGCCAACTGCATCAGTTGGTGCACCTGTACATGTCACTTGATGCCTGGCCTCCTGCTGGTCCTGCATATGCGGCTCTCACAGCCAGCAGCAGCCTAGTGCGCCTTGGATTGGGCCGTGCCAACCTTCCTTCAGGGGTGTGGCAGCATGTGTTCCCTGCCAACCACAAGCTGCTGCACCTGACATGCCTAGGATCTATTTGCAGGGCCCAGGATGTTGAGAATGTGCGCTCATCATGGGGAGCAACAGACATATCTTGCATCATGAGCTGCTGCCCAAATCTGCACGCCATTATAGGCATGTGCCTGCAGCACGGTCAGCATGTGTCTGGGCTGCACAAGCTTACGGGGCTGGTGACCTTGGACGTGGTTTATGCTGCATGTGACGTGGCAACTCTTGAGGAGTCCCTGAGCGGCCTTGCAGCTCTCACTAGCATCGAAAGGCTCTTTGTCAGTCTGAGTATAGAGCAGGACCTGTCAGTGGCTTCTCTGCTGCCGCTCACCAGTCTGACAAGCCTCATTGAGCTGGAGTTCAAGTGTGTACATACCTATGGTTTTCCACCACCTCACAGCTTCATGATGAATGACCAAGAGGACTGGTCCAAGAAGCCCTTGTCTGTGGAGCTTCAACAGGTGGGTTCGCTGACGATTATTCTGGACAGTTTCATTACTGCAGGATGTTGTTGTTCATGCACTGCACAGTGTGGCAGTAGATAGACTGCTCATCATGAGCAGTGCTAGCATCAATGCATCCAGTTTGTGCACGTCGCATGTTCATTGCCGCTGCTGCAACGCCCCCGGCCTGTTTTTCTGTCTGTGCTGCAGGTTGGCCCGTCCCCTGATGTTTGGCAGCAGCTGCTGGAGCGATGCACCGCAGACCCCACAGGCCAGCCTGCAGCCCTGCAGCCAGGCGAAGCAGCTGATTGAGGAAGGCGCTGGTTGCACACTGGCAGCAGCAATCTGCAGCAGCAGATTGCTGGCTTTCAAGACTGTCAGAAGTGTACACGTGCGCATGGTGTGCACGGTGTGCTGATTGCTGGCTTGTTGGGCAAATCATCGGGCTGCGTAATAGGTACATCAGCTGTGGCAGCACAGCACAGGGGTGGGCGTTCGTGCCCGGTCTGTTGCCGTCTCTTTATGTGGTGGTGCTTTGCACATGGGCTGCCTGCACACCCAGACGACGTTGTGGAGTTGCGGGCATGCGTCCTTACCATCCTGCAGGTGGTGCTTTGGCTGAGGTATCGTGTAGTTGGCAAGTTTCATCTCCATCGCCAGCATGCACCGAGTGCGTTTGGGCTTCAAGCACACCAGCCTCACGCCGCACCAGTTGTGTCAACAGTTGCATGCATGCCGAATGCGCGTGCCAGTTTGTGCTGATGTGTGGCAGTTGTGGTGCTGAGCACATGCGGCTGCATAGCATGCCGCAACATGTGTGCTGCAGTCTGAGTGACAGAAGTGGCAGCTGCGACGTTGTGGTTCGCCAGAACCACTGACGCAAATATGGCAAGTGCGTGTTGCCAATGTCTAAATAGAGTCTCATGGCACCAGACTTGCTAATTGAAACAACAGCATTCTCAAGCCAGCATGTTCGATTGACACCGGCCTCCATGCAGTCTCTGTTGATCTTTGCAGCTACAGCTCTCTTTGCATACTGCTGAAGAGGGCAGTGCTTTTTTTCAAATCAATCAGTCATTGTCAAATGTCACCATCAGCACATGTGCTGTACAGCCCTCTCAAGCTCTGCAAACATTCCAATAACTTCTGGGTGTCTTGACTGAGTTAGGTGGGTGTCTTGCAAGTGCAGTAGATGCACCAGTCCTTAAAACAATGCACCGGCACCAGCAGTGCTGCATTCCTGGCACCCAGCATATTACAGTCCTTCAGCACAAGGCGCAGAAAACAGCATGGTGGATGCAAAAGGCGAAATAGTTATGGGCAAATGCAAGTTTGTCGTCTCCATGCAACGTCTTCATGCCCATGCATGATGGGTTCATGGCCATGCAACCTCCCTTCCTGTCACTTCCATGCCGTTCATGGCCATGCAACGCAACCTCTGATGAAGGGTCCCTCCTGGAACTCGGCTGTTTAACATCCACGACTAATGAAATCAGTATTACGTTTATGAACTTACGAACTTCTGCATCCACAGGGTCCGCGATTGTGAGCACCTCAACAGCTCAAGGGCACCGACCTAGAGAAGAGGCATAGATGGAAAAGTCCACTAGGTAACAGCTCGTTTGATACAAGGGCTTGCCGGCATGTAGCAGGAAGGGGGCAGCAAGCAAGGCTTTTTTGCTCCTGCTGTTGTGCTGTGCTCAAAGCCATGCTCAGCATCACTGCCAGTGATGGGCAATGGTTGAAAGCTGACATATAGCTTTGTTTCGTCTCAAACACCTTGATGCTGGTGCTGCAGGACAACATTACATATGCAGCAGCAGCCAGGCTTGCCTCACCTGCCAGATGCAGCAGTCATCTGCATCCTGAGCCACATCCCACTCAAGCAGCGGCTGCAACTGGCACTCACATGTCAATCATGGGCAGCAGCTGCTGTGATGGCGTCGACCAGCAGCACACATGTGACTCTGTCTCAGTCCCCAGCACGTGCAAACAAGAAGGGCTTTGAGTTGTGGCTGGAGCGCTGTGCTGATCTCATCCATCACTTGACAGCATGCTCCAGCCTAGATGGTGAATTTGGCATGAAGGCCAAAGCGTTCCTGCAGCTGCCTTGCCACAAGCTCACTCAGCTAGTCAGCCTGAGCCTGCAGGATGTTTCACTGGACATGCGCCTGCCCAGCACCAGCACGCGCACTGGCAAAAAGGGCCTCAACGCCGTGAACAGCAGCAGCCGGAGCAAGCATGGCGCCATCAACCAGCATGCAGCGGCTGGCCTCCTGCCATGCCTGCAGAAACTGGAGCTGGTCAACTGCGACGTCCTCATGCACCAGATGGAGCAGCTTTCCTGCAGCAGCAGCCTCACTTGCCTGACCCTGCAGCAGGTGCGGCTGTGCCCCAACAGCAAGACCATCGACATGAAGTCCAGACGGGCGTTTTTCGACGCGCGCCGCCTGCGCAAGGCGTTCACACCGCTGCTGACATCCGTCCCACCAGGCTTGGCCAGCCTCTCACTGGACAAAGAAGAGTACGTGTCTTTGTGGCTCTCCAAGAATTCAAGCAGGACAGAACCCTCATCTGCACCCAGCAGCATGCAGCGCCTGCAGCACCTCACCCTGCGCAACATCGACATGGCACCTGTCTTTGAGCTCCTGCCTGCCTCCCTTACCGCCCTAGAGCTGCACAGGTGCAGCGGGATGTATGCCATCCCCAAGGAGTCGACAGCCCAGCTCGGCAACCTGGAGCGGCTGCATCTGGAAGATTTATCCCTGGCTCCCAGCTTGCTGCTCGGCTTCCCCCTGCTGCAGCACCTTGTGCTGAGATCAGTCATGCCGCTGGTATTCCTGGCAACAGCAGATTCAAACAGCGTGCTGACCTCCGTGATGAATGCCTCCAAGCAGCGCAGGCCAAACCTGCACGGCATGCTGAGCGCTATCGGACAGATGACACAGCTGCAGCACCTGGAGTGGATCACAAGCTCGTCCGATGAGTACGCTTCGTTCCAAGGGGTACCCGTCAACATGTTCACTGCGCTGACGGCATCCACTCAGCTGACAGCGCTGCGCATGGAAGCAGCAGCAAGGCCCACCTACCGCCAGTTTCAGGCAGAGCCACTTGCGCTGCCACAGGGCGCGTGGAAACACATGCTGCCCACAGGCAAGGTCATGCCCCAGCTGCGTGTTCTGCAGCTGGCAGGTGCTGTCTGCAAGGCCCTGCCTCCGAGTAAATTTGGTAACACCCACCGTCAAGTTGCCGCAACGGGAGGAGCGGCAGTTGATGACTCACACCGGATGCTGACAGCTTCAGCACGCATCGATGCCGCCACGATTGGCCGCATTTCACGCAGCTGCCCCGCGCTGCAGGTGTGCCCCAGGGGAGCCAGCTGGGCTGTGAGTGCCATTGCCTTCGCCCTCGTACATGCATGTGATGAGCCGTCCTCAATGGGCGTGAGGCCAAAAAGAGAACACCTATGGCGTCACAGTACAAGGGGGTGTACTGATTATTTCTGTCTGTCTTTACTGCAGGAGGCCACCCTGCACTACGTCCTGCAGGATGCAGCTGCTGTCAACAGCCTTGCACAGCTCAGCACCCTGACATCCCTCAGCATCGCAGGTCACGTGTGTGACGATGAAGCTGCAGCGGCAGTGGCGAGGCTCATTCGCCTACGCAGCCTACGCTGGGAGCGCAGCCGCTGCAGGGACGTTCATGCCAGTGTAACAGTGTCGGGTCTACTGCACTTACGGCTCTGCGTGCGCTGACATCGCTCACTCTGGAGGGCTGGCGTTGTGGTATTCAGGGGGGGGGTGGAGTCATCGGGTGTTGGCTATGGTGTAGCTGACCATGATGGCTGCATCACATTGGCAGCATCGCCATGGGTGAGTGCGGCTGCGAATCTTTGGAGTAAGTCAGTTTGTGGTGCATGTCCTCTCTTGCCGGCAAGGCATGACAACTGTGCAGGACAGCTCATCTGTAGCATGACAGGTGCGAATGCATCCACCGAACTTGCTGTTGGTTGGCGTATGGCATCCTTCGTACTTTGCATTCACACTACTGTAGGACCAATCTGATGCACAGGGTGATGCTCTCTGCTTGTTTTCTGTGCAGGACGACGTTCCAGAAGTGTGGCACCAGCTGCAGCAGATCTGCAGGAAATGACAACCATCGGCGTTCATGAGTGGCCACTGGCAGAGTGTGACGGCTGCAAGCAGACTATGCAGTTGCTGACCTGAAGCTATTGGCGGCACCAAACTACTGGGCTATAGCATGTGTACATGCGTGTCACATGCAGCGCGGTACCTGTGTCCAGGGTGTTATAAGTTTTCACCAGCCGGGTGCTGACTGTTAGCACACGGATGTGCACATGGCAGGTTGTTGACTAGCATGTGGGCTTTTTACCTTTTGAATCCAGCGCTCTGAATCCAGCGCTTGCAGCTGCATACGCATGCCTGCATCATGTGTTCAACAGTCTGCCGCAAGCTGTGGCGGTGGGCACGGTTGTGATCTGTTTGTCAACTCTCCGATTGGATCCTCAGTGCTTTGTTCCTTCTGGTGCATTCTGCCATTTCCGTGATGTCAGGGAATGGCTGGCATGAGCTTTTGAGCTTCATGTGTAACTTTGATGTTATTTGTCAACGGTGCCTTTCCTGTCAGAGTGAGTCAATTGCTGATGGTTTGGTGACGAAGTACATGGAGGATTGATCATTGATCAGCATGAGTCAGGCATGGCTTCAAAAAAGTCAACAGTCTATTGCCCAAGTCTATGCGTGCCCTGCCAGCACTCAAGGCGCAACACTGCATACTGGCGATGCTGCAAACCTGGGCGTCAGCGGCCATATCACCGAGTAAAAATTGCCACACCCGTGGCGATTCAGCACCCGGCCCTGCTGCTGCTATTGCTGATAAATCTGCCCTGTCATCACACTCCTAATGCCGCATGCCTCCACCGCTGCTGTCCCCACAGCCCCGTTGGAAGCTGCACATGCAGTCGTACAGGCTGCCCCCAAACAGCTTGACAGCCAGCCGCTCTGTCTTGATCATCGCCAGCTTGAGTGTGTCACACTTGAAGCGCGTGTTCAGGTTGGTGTGGATGGCGCGACCCATGCCCTCAATGACCTGCGCACAGAAGTGGCAGCAGAGGGGTGGTGAGGGTGGTGGTGGTGGTGCGGACGCAGTGAGCCTTTGTCAACTCATCGCAACGACAACCAAACCAACTTGCGCTGACCCACCCCCATCGCCGACTGCCTGCAGAAGTAGCAGCATAGCAATGAGACTCTGTCAATACTTGCAGTGTGCGAGTTCACTCTGGCAACCCTGGCCCCTATCAACACTTGACATACAACTTCATGTCTCTCACCCCCCCCCCCCCCAAATCGTATCAGCCACCTGCCCCCCGCCTTGTTGCCCCATACTGCTCATTGCTCCCCACCACCCAAACTCTAGCCCTACTTCAACACAACTACTGCCCCCTACTTCAACACAACTACTGCCAATGGTGAAACCCCCGACACCCAACCCACCAGCAGGTCCATTTCTGTCAACAGCACCAACCACCTGCCCCGCCCCTCTCTTCTGTTCCTCCTGTGCTCGTCCCACTTCATCCACCGCAACTCCAGCCCCATGTCTACACAACAAGCTCCCATGAAACCCTTGACACCCAGCCCAACCCACCAGCAGGTCGACTCCCACTGTAGCATCGGCCAGCGCAGCCGGCACCCTACTGAGGTCAAGGCAGGGTGAGCCACTGCCGTTGCCCAACACAAACAGCTTCGGCTCCACACCACGCCCCTGTGAGGGACCAGACGGCGGCGCAGCAGCAGCAGCGTCTTCCTCCGAGCTCTCCTCTGTCACCTCCTCCTGGCCGCCATCGCTGCCGCTGCTGCCATTGCTGCCGCCATTGCTGCCGCCATTGCTGCCGGCGGCTGTGTTACCAGACAGCGCACTCAACCCCTGCTGCCGCTGCTGCTGCTGCGGTGGCAGCAGCCGTGGCAGCAGCCCCTGCTGCTGCTGCTGGTGAGCTGCTGCCCAGTGTGGATCCTCCCCACTATCCGCACCCTCTAGGGAACTCAGCGGACTACCAAAGGCAGTAACCGGCCCAAACCCGGCCCACCCAGGACCTGGTGGGCCAGGCTGGCTGGCCCTGCAAGTGACACCACTGCTGCCGCCGGCGGCTGTGGCAGCAGTAGCGGCAGCAGTAGCATTGCTGCCACTGCTGCCGCCGGTGGCTGTGGCAGCAGTAGCATTGCCGCCGCTGGATGCAGCAGCGGCTGCGAGTGACTGGAGGTCTGAGTGGCTGGACTGCCGCTGCTTGAGGCCGGGGTAGGGTGGGATGGTGGGACCCCCGGTGACACTGCTGCCTCCCCGCCTGTTGGGCAGCTCAAAGGACTGTGCTGCTGCTCGGCCCGCCTTGATGATGGGGCACAGCTCTCCTGCTGCTGACAGCAGACTGGGAAGGAGGGAGGGACGGTGGAGGGGGGTGGGGTGAGGGGGGGGGGGGGGGGGGGAGGGGTAGATTGGGAGTAGGGGGTGGACAGGCTGGCAGGCAGGACAAAGTATGGGCAGATACATGGACCAATGCCTGCACCTTATGGATAACCAATCAACTTGAAGATACAAGAGTCGCCTGACTTGCAGCGACCCATAGGCACAACGGCATTTACTGGTCCTAGCTCACCTCCTGAGCTCTGCTGCAGTGATGTCATTGATTGCCGGCAAGCTGTTAGCTACCATCACCACCTCACAGCCCGGCCCAGTTAGCAATTGGAGGGGTGGTAGGATGGCAGGAGGGCAACATGAGCCCCCAGGGCAAACACCCACACCTTCTCTCCACCCAACAAAGAAAACTCGAGGCTCGAGGGCGACTCACTTTCTGAGCTCAGCTGCAGTAATGTCATTGATTGCCGGCAGGCTGTTAGCTACCATCACCACCTCACAGCCCAGCCCAGTTAGCAATTGGAGGGGTGGTAGAATGGCAGGAGGGAAAACAAGAGCCCCGAGGGCAAACACCCACACCTTCATTCCACCCATCAAAGAAAACTCGAGGCTTGAGGCCGACTCACCCCCTAAGCTCAGCGGCGGTGATGTCATTGATTGCCGGCAGGCTGTTAGCCACCATCACCACCTCACACCCCAGACAAGTGTGCACATGCAGCCCAATCCTTACAGGAAGTGTGCGTGGGGTGGGGTGGGGGTGGGTGGGGTGGGGGGACCAATGAGCATTCATAGAGGCCATCAAAACAACCCAGCCTGCAGTACACCCATCCATATTCAAACCTCACTCACCTTCTGAGCTCAGCGGCGGTGATGTCATTGATAGCCGGCAGGCTGTTGGCCACCATCACCACCTCACAGCCCAGCCGCAGCATCTCCCGCACAAAGGGCAGAATGCCCAGCACTATGTCGGCACCAGCATTGTCCACAAACACCATCACACGACGGAACGGCGGCCGGCGGCTGCTACTGCTGCTGCTGCTGTCACGGGCTGCAGTGTTTGTGGGCTGCTGGGGTGTTTGTGCGCTGCTGCTGGTGACAACATCACTACTGCTGCTGGTGGGGCCAGCAGCTGGAGCTGGACTGTGTGCTGCTGTCCCTGCTGCTGTTTCTGCTACTGTTTCATGTGCAATCCTGAATGGACTGATGTCTTCACTCCTGGGCGCCTCCCCAGCAAGCTGCTGCTGCTGCTGCTGGAGGCTCATCCCCTGCAGCTGCTGCTGGGCGGCATACACCCCACTGGCAGATGCTGCCGCTGCTGCCATCACCTGGATGCCCCTCCAGGGACAACCCCTGACGGCTGCAAGCTGCTGCTGCTGCTGCTGGCGCCAGCAACAATGCTGCCGCCACTGCTGCCGCCGCAGCCGCCGCTGCTGCTGCTGTTGGTGCCGTACACTCGAGCTGCAAACTCGTCATAGTCATCCACACGCCATGGGCGGCGACTCAACCGCTGCCGAGCCTGAACACATCAGCAGCAGCAGCAGCAGCAGCAGCAACAGAAGTTGCAAATTTGAAGTGCGTAAGTCATCCGTGTACGCTGTGTGCCTGCCAAGGTGCTGTAGCGTACCATAAGGCCTTGCTTCTTAGTGACACCAACAGCACCACAGCAGCTGGTACTTTACACCAACAGCAGTGCAGCAGCTAGTAGCGACCCTACAAAAAAGCACAGCAGGTACCTCACCTCTGCAAACATATCCAGGATAGTACCGTTTGTGTACAGCTCCACACACGCCTTGGCTCCCCAGTCAAATATGTTGCCGGCTAGGATGCCCTGTAACAGGACACAAGGGGCGACAGGTGTCTGCATCAAAGTAAAGTATGTTGCTGTTGTGTACAGCACGCACGCCCAACAGGATGTTGGCACGCATCAGACTGACATGTACTGTACGGTATCGTACTGTATTGCACCTTGACATCTATATTGTGTGCTGTACTGAAGCATGCATATGTATAGTGCAGTACAGTGCAGTACATACGATCAGAATGGCCTCCGCCAGCGACCTGACAGCTTCATGCTGGTGCTCACACATACAGTAAATGCAAAGATGGCAGATAGGAAAAGGTGAATTGCCAAGTGATTGAGGCTGTGTCTTGCTCAGCCCCCACCTGCACGAGTGACAGCAGTCTCTCCCGTGGCTCCATTGCATCCAGCTCAGCCAGCAGGTCAGGAAGAACCTGGAAAACAACAGCAGCGACAAAGCAGACCACACTGCATCATCAATCAATAAAAAGTAACACAACAGCTACCGGGTACAGGGCAACTTATCAGACACATCCAGCTCAGCCAGCAGGCCAGGGAGCATTCCTGACTAAACCTGGCGAAACGTGGAGCCCTCGCGTCCTGAGGCTTGTATCCTGCACACCAAACCCCCTACCTGCAGTGCCAGGTCGTTTTCCTTGTCCTTGTCCAGCCTGTACACGTCGCTGAAACCAACCCCCCCCTGAGAAGCCTCTCAGACAAGAGCACGGGGGCAGGGGCAGGGGCAGGAAGGAGGGGGGACAGGGGCGGCGGCGGGGGGGGGGGGGGGGGGGGGGGGGGGGGGGGGGGGGGGCGCTTCCAAAGCCACCCTGGTTACGTCAGATGCAGTACCCCAGCACAAGCAGCCACAAAAAAAGTGATATCCACCACCTGCAGTGCCAGGTCGTTTTCTTGTCCTTGTCCAGCCTGTAGACGTCGCTGAAGCCAAACTCCCTGAGGCACTCCTCACGCATCTCAAACAGGTCCGACAGACCAAGCTTGCCATACGCACCAGGGTCCTGGACACAGACAGGGATGTGATGTAAAAGGCGCAGCACAGATATGCATCAGTGCTGATGGGGTATTCACTTGTGCCACACAGGGCGAATGCATGCCTTTCGTGCTCAATGCTGTCATGATATCAGCAATCAAAACCCACACCCCACCCTGGGCTATCGACCCCATCGGTCAGCACGGTCAGCACCAGCAGTTGAATTAAGGTTGTTTGGTTCCCGGCTCACCTGCCGCAGCTTTTGTATGTGGGCGCTGAAGGCCCGCGCAAATGCCGCTGCACGCCTCACTGCAGGCTGACCACCCCCCTCACTCTTGATGGCCTTCTCAACCACCGTGGGCACCTGAGGAGCAGCAACAGCAGCAGCGACAACAACAACAGCGACGGCAACAGCGACGGCACCTTCACTGTCTTGAACCAGCTGGCATGTCCAATCCCCACCATCTCCCTGCAGAACGCAGCTCAGGTCTGACGCTTACACATACATGTCTTTGCCAGAACCCTGACCAGACGCCCAATCACCCTGTCCCCCAATTGTCAAACAGCCACCCTCCCAACAAGAATCGAGCCCCATCCAAAAAACTGACCTGCTGCTCCAGCGATGATCAGGCAGATGTTTCTAGCGCGAGCAGGCATCCAGCTGTGCCCTTATACTAGATCCGGTTCAAATTTGACAGAGGCAACAACGCAATTGTGATTGAGCTTTTGGCCCCCAGAGACCCCCCCTAACCTGGTCCTCCAGCACCCCCAGCAGCCAGTTGTACTCCACATCGTCTGTGTTGATGTCAATGGTGTTGGGATGGTAGCTGCAGGGTGGTACAGGGGTGGCAGGCAAGGCGGCAGCAGATACAATCAGCACAAACAGCTGTGCCACACATCACGTTTCACTCCCAGATGTCAATGGTGTTGGGGTGGTAGCTGCAGGGTGGGGTGGCAAGACAGGAGGTACAAGGAACACAACAGCGGTGTCACACAAACCACGTTGAGTATGGAGACGACTTTGATCTCCAGTCTTGCTGACTCTGTTGAGCATGTGCGGGTTGCACACAGTACTACCCAGTAAGCTAGATGTCACAATGTAGTGTATCGGAAGCACTTGCCACGTCAAGGGGAGCGCCCCTCTACCCAGCAGCAACCCTCAAACAACAGCGCTCCTCCCTGACCACAGCGGCAGCCACCCGCCCGCCTAACCACCCCACACTCACCCACTTCGACCCCCCCCCCCCTGTGCGTTTACGCCCCCCCCCCCCCCC